>JAZGTK010006212.1:0-21146 GCA_036877625.1 Ambastaia sidthimunki
GAAAAACTAGTTAAGACATTAAGGAAGTATAAAAATAAGAAAAGAAGATCAAAAATAGGTATAAGTGTATTTATCCACTATATTACTTACTGAGACCAATTTGAGTTTTAAATGAGACTGGCAGTGGTACAGTTTAATGTGTCAGAACTGAAAATGCCTTTAGAAATCAGTTCACCATGAGATGTTTTGCTGTATGGGAAAATCACGCCCCCATGTGCTTAAATCCTGAACCTCCAGTCAGATTCCCAGCAGCAGCAGACTGCTAAGAGCAGTGCTAAAAATAACACTGAAGATTTAAAGGTTAAAACGTAACCTTTGACTGTGATCTCAAAGACCTTCAGAACAATGCCAAGAAGACACAGCAGAGCTTGTTTTTGAAGATTTGCAGACATGTTTACATGTGTGAAATCTGTTCATGTATGAAGGAAAGCCAGCTGTTATTTGCATTGTTAAACTGTTTTGTTTACATTGGAATCTCAGGCTTTAATTATAAATTAATTATATTTAGGTTTTAATTAAATCTGTGGCAAACAAAATTAATTATTCTGTACAATATTTTGTCTGGAACAACACAATGTTGAGTACTGTTTTATTTTTGAGTAAACTGTCCCTTTAAGCTGATACCTAACTTTTTGGTCTGAAGCCAAAGGGGAGTAAAGTACATTTAAACCTCTAAAAATGTTTGGCAACCAAGTAAAGTAAATGTTTCTGTTCAGTGTAATCCTTAGATTGTACATCTCAACATCTGTAATTATATCTTAGGTTGTTCACTTCATTTTTTTATTTCTTACCATTTTATAGCCTAAAGAAACTTTTTTCATTACAAAGAACCTTGTTCTATGGATGGTAAAGGTTCTTTATGCAACCATACAGCCAAAAAGGGTTCTTAAAGGACATTAGTGTATTCTACATGCTCCATTTTGGAAGATTACCTAGATAGGAAACATAGTGAAGTTCTATAACTTGTTTAAACTGCTTAATTGGGACTGCGGTCTGTTTTGTGCCTTTCCCATTGTTTCCCCGATATTTACTGGTTTTCATTGGATGGGACAGGATCTTTAAGCCCCTTAAAGTGTCTGGCGCTCCTCCAGTGATGCAGACTGGAAATTAATGAATCTGAGGGACACACACACTTCTCACACAGAAACTCTCAGCCAGTGACAATGTGGGAATAGCTGCTCTTACCCGGGAGGGGTGGGAGGGGGCATGTTGTCAACCTGTAGCTCTGAAAAATGAGACGTGTGTGTATGAGAGAAAAGTGAGTGTAAAAACAGCTAAGAGTTCAGCTAAGATCGAAAAGAAACAGTAAATAAAAACATGGCTGTTGCTTTTCCGGACCACATGATGGATTTGTACTAATCAAGCAAAGGTAGGAGGTGTTTGTGTTTTGAAGTGGAGTGGTAACGGGACACAGAGGGTGCAACCTTAGACAGCAAGTGTAAGACATTTAAATACAGCTTATACACACCAGCTGTTTGTGTGTGACATAGTACCAGGATTCGACGATCAGTGTACTATATAAGTATGTAAGTTTTTAATGCATGCCTGTAGTGCAAGTTATGTAAAAGTAACTGCGAAAAGCTAATTTCTTTATATGGTAAAGCCTCAGTAACATTATTGGGAATATGGAAGCGATTTCTATGTAGGTCAAATTTCAATAAAATTTGTTACATTATTTCAATATGTTTTTAAACGCAAAAGTGTTTAAGAGTTAGGTCACATTTTGTAACAGGTTCTTGGCTGAAAACAGTTGCATGGATTGCATGTACCTATGAATGGTTGTGATTATGTGTTGTACATGAATAAATGTTGTTTAATATCCAAGACACATTATTCGCAAATCTTGTGTATGTACAAACACACATTTACCCAGATTTAGAGTTTAGAATGAATTCCTTTCACAACTTAATTGCCACAATTGCAGAACTAATGTGACAAACACAATGTGATTTCTACAATGAGTCAGATGTACAACACATAGGCCATTCTTGTGTATTACTGAGTCATAAATCTCTGTTCTGTTTTATCGTTCATGTTTTCCATTGTGGTGAATAAATGGCGCCTCATCAGAGTTCCCTGGTATTTACTAGATGTTGAGCGAATGGAAATATTCAGAGGAAAGTGCTTACTGTTAATTCCAGCTCACCATTTAGTCTCATCTGACACATTCAGCCTATGGTCATCTGCTCAGGGCAGAATGTCTCTGTCTGAGGTGTTATTGAGATACTTATTGAGTTATTTGATTTAATAATACAGCTTGGGAGTTTATACTGATGTTATAATAAATGTAATAACAAATTCTTTTAACTTAGAAGAATAACATAAAGTTATTTAGTTTGAATAATAAATAAACATATCTTGTTCCAAGTCAAGACAAGTATTATTTGGAAGCGTGAAAAGTGAAGTTCCGAGGAACTCTCAGCAGGTGGCAGTGTTTGAAAATGTTCTGGTGTCAGTGAACCGCACTGTATTGTCACACTGTGAAACAATGTACAGCAACCTCTACATGGAGAAACCTTATTGTATCTAACACTTATGTACGTTTATCATCTATTCTAAGGTCTGTGCCAGGAGTGTTTTGTAACAAGTCTGGGTCTGCCGAATCATCCCGCAGAATAAATTTCTTGTATACAATCTTTGTGCTTTATAATGCCATATATTTATATATAAAATAAAATGTCAAATTAAACTTTTTCTAATGCTGAATATCCACTAGCTATAAAGTAATTCCATATTTGTTTGTCTGTTTTTCTTCTGCAGGTGAGTTGCAGTTTTTACCTACATCTTACTATGCCTAAGAGCCGTTACAACATGCTGAACACCTGCAGATGCCTTTGTTACGCAAGTAGTATACACTCTTAAAGGTGCAACACTGCTGATTATAACACTCCACTCAGCCTCTTTGTTTACCATGATAATACTATACTAAGTTTTACTATTTACCATTTCTTTTTTATTCTCAAAGATATTGTTAATCTGATCAGACAAGTGGCAATTTTCAATTTGCTCCTGTAAAGTTCTATAGCCGGCTATTGGAAGACAGTACTTATGGGTGGAAATGAGTGTTAATATAGCTGAGTGTGGGTGTGGTATGTCTCTATTGAAGTAATGGACATTGCTCTAGAGACAAAGACTGTGAGGTCTTTGGTGTTGCAGCTATCTTTGAAAACCTGGTTATGAGAGTCTCATCTTTGGGTTTGCTGTTGGCCAATAGTGTGTGAAGATTGTTGTGTCACTTGCTTACCTGCTTTTCACTGTTTAGGGTGGAGCTAACTGGCATTGTTCTCTAAAGAAACTGAACCTTCTTTACCCTCTTTTAAACTGTAACTAGAGAAGCCGACAAGCATGCACATTTTGTTCACTGCATAACATAATATATGTGTAATGCTTTGTAATTTAACCTGCAGGACATGACAAAGCTACCTGAGCAAAACTGCTACAATATACTGTACACATTTTGGCAGGTTTTAAAATCATTAGACAGGAGAAATGTTGAGCATTTCTATACTGTCACACTGACTTCTTTACTAAAATCTTTATTTTGTTAATAAAAATTATCATTAGTGATTTTTAGTCATTAGTGATTTTTTGCTAAAGCTGTGTTTTTTTTTAATTCTTTTTTTAATAGGGAAGTGCTGTTATTTTTCTAAACAAACTGACTTAAATTTTCTGCCAAGCAGATGTATATGATTATATGATTATATGAATGATTCCATGGACTTACACTGAAAGAAAATCTCTTGTTATATCCAGACCAAAATTTCACATAGCCCTGAAGGATTGGCTGATTTGACTGGGAATGTAAGCCTTACAAAATACGTTGCTTATACAAGTTATAGAGAACATGATGCTGTAGAGAAAATGCAATAGAGCAGTTTGCAAAGTAAAAGAACACTTATTTTTGCCTTCTTTCAAGTTAGTTGTTAGTTAGCTAAAGGAATTAAACTTTAAAGATCAAAATACCACACTCTGTTTTCTTTGATAAATGTTTGGACTTATCTAAAACTACACTAGCTGGATGTGACGTGCATGAAACCACACTTGGGCAGCCGTTTATCTGTTTATGATTTGATCAGGTTTCTTTTTGTGTAAATCAAAGACTTTGATTCTTCTGTGTCTCTGTGAAAGGCACCACACCCACCAGACTGCAGTGCACCAGACATGTGACATCTGAATTGCTCTCTTTAGTAGAGTTGGGAGGAGAGCAGTGTTCTCAGAACTGTTTGGGGTTTCTAGGGGAATCCAAAAACAAAATGGACCTAAATTAAAGTAAAACAATGGACTTCTTTAAAATCTTTGGCTGTGTTACAGTGTTTTGTGATATTTTAGAAATGCTTAGTATTCTTTGAAAGGTTTTGGACTGACTCACTAGAGAAAGTGTTTTTGGACCGGATCATTCTGGAGGAAATGTGCAGTTCTCAAAAACACAACTATTTTGTAAGGGAAAGAAATAAAAATCTGGTTTGAGAATCTGGTTTGATCCTTTTTTTAAGCATTTATTCAAAGTGACTTACTTTAAATTGCGAGTTTAAATCAGAGTCTGTATGTTTCAGTCTATAGCAGTCCTGGGTATCGAACTCAAGACCCTGGGATGAACTACATGTACCCATGTAATGTATGACCCGTTAAAATGTAAACTTTTGACCTTTTAAGATTTATGAGAGTACCGTAGTATGAAAAGTTGCTTTCATAAAACCTGTATGAATAGATTTTATTTATCAATTAACCTGTGTTAACTAAATTAAATTAATATTTGATGTGACCACCCATTGCATTCAAAACAGCTTCTGTCCTAGGTACACTTGTGCATAGTTTCTCAGCTATCTTTGCAGAAAAGTATCTAGGAAATTTAACTTTTGTATACCATTACTGTCAGAGGGACAAGAGGAAGAAAACTGTCTGCGCATATCTTCAAAGAACATTAGATTTTTGACATTTTATGATCTTTGTGAAAATAAAGCAGTAATATGTTCAGAGGAGGAGACACAATTCTTTTGGATTTAGCCTGTCTCAGTTGTTTCAGACTTGATGATGGTGAGATTAGATCTCTGTGTGGAGCACCCACTTTTGTCAGACTCCTTGTGCATACAAATATCTCACTGGATTATAACAATTAATAGGGTTAACCTTCACAGTTAACAGGCGTGACTAAGACAAGTGCTCTCTTGTGGTTCAGACGGCCTAATGTGTGACTTAAAATATCTTTGACATTTCATAAATTACTTTAACACATGCTGCCGTGGACGCATTACTGGCAGATGCATACATATGCGGCCTGCATACTATTATTATGTGATTATGTATTTTATTTTCTGCCCATTTTGAAAATTTGACGCAGACAGGAATTGAATTGGTTTGATAAAGGTCAGATTAGGATGCAATTATATACGAAGGTCTCTGTTAATTTAAGCATGGCACTAGTGTGTGAGTTTTGCTTTTTTGTTGCCGGAGTAACAGAGTTACTCAGACCTGAGTCCAGGGCAGGCGCTATTTACCCAGCCGACAGCCCATATGTGACTCATGTTCACATAGCAACCGCAGGATCTGGCTGACCACACCCTGATGTGATGTTTGTCTGGTGAGTCAGCAGCAACTGTCTCACATGTTTGCTGTTTTTCAGATATTTTTGTGTAGTTCCTTTATTGATTTATTAATATTTATCTCAGTTCTTCTGTTACAGGTTATTTTGATATACAAAATTCAACCAGCAAGCTGTTGCGTAGTAACCAAAGTTTAACTGTGGTATTTTATGACCATGGGTAAAACCACAGATGGCTCTGCATTACCATGATTAGATCAATGTAATTATAGTTTATACAAAACAAACCTTTGATAAAATGATAACCTAAAAACATTTAGAAACTATAACTTTAGCTCTGTAATTAAAATGAAGTACTGTAGATTCACTACACACTAATAGCTGTAGTATGAATATGCAATATTCTTACAAGAAGCATAGTTACTGAAGTTATAATTACCTCAGTATAATCTTGGTCAATGTTTATTAGGGTAAGCTCATCTTTTTCTAAAGGCTTGCAATAGCTTGATTTGTTTTCACAACAAGTCCCATTGAACAATGGCCAACATGTGCAGACAGGAATTTAAAGCATTTCAGACAGTGTCCTATTGAAAGAGTTACTAAATGCCTGCTGATGTTGAAATACGTTGCCCTTCAATTTAATTACATACAAGAAACATTTAAAAGCATAAAATGTACTGAGACACCACTCATGTTGTTAAGATGAAATGTAAAAGCCCAAATAAATTCTTTGAACTCTCTGTTTTGGTCCGTTATCCATCAACAATGTACATAACCAGAAGGTATGAGGGTCAGCTAGGGAAAAGAATTAAGGTAGTAGAATTTAAGGTAGTTCAGTCCTAAGGTTCAGTCCTACTTAGCTGAGAAGTCAAAGTTTCAACACCAGACCTAATCCAAAATTTACCACAAAAATAAAACTATGAGGAATAAAGATGTTTTTCTGTCTTTCTGACAAATGTCTTTCTGAAAGATGTTGCTTAACAGAGAGAGAATAACTAAAAATAACAAGTTTTATAAATTTACAAAAGTACAAAAACAACCTTCTCTGCAAAGAGAAAGTGAAACCCTTAGATTGACACAAAAGATTCGGGAGGTGGTAAATCAGCTCTCTGGATGTGTGGTTTCTATGGTGAAGCGCCTGTGCCTGTAACACCTCGTGTCTTTAATGATGCACATCCACAGTGCCAAGCCTAATCCAGCCATTGATTGTTTATTGCTTTAAACTGCCCATATGGATTAAAATTCTTTTAGTTTACGGTAGAAGTCAATCCCACCTTTTAAAACCATTTTTTTTGGCTGTACTGCCAAATTAGGTTTATAACTTCTGAGATTCCTAAGCCCCAACCCAAGTGCTTGTTCTCTCCAACTCGCTCTTTTCACAACAGCACAATAAACTTTGCTTCAGTCAGTGCAAGATAAGTTTCCTGTGATGGTGTGATGGAACAAACCAGTGTTTGTGTGCGGGTAAGTATTGCTGGAACAATGCTGGAGCAGATACAGATGTATGGGACTCAGGAAGAATAGGAAGGGGCGGACGGGGCAGATTTATAGACTCTTTGACTGTGTGTGTGGGTTGTGAGCAGAACATTAAAAGAATCTTTTGTTTCTTCTCAGCAATCCCCTGTTATTCTTACTCATGTGCCCCTCTTCAGTCCTGCTGCCCCTGTCTTGCACGCCAAGGGGAGAATAGGTTTCAGATGGGGTGGTGCAGTTCACATGGGGAAGTTGTGGTGGTGCAGTTAGACCACTCACCCGGGCCCTTTGAAACATGCAGGGTCAAGTGAACGTGGATATGGGCGATATTTTGGGTGATCGATTCTGGCGCAGCAGGAAGAAAGGTATGTGGTGGCCATAGAGTAGCGTATGGGCAGTTGACATCATAAGATGTCAGGCCAGAAGGGGCAGTTCAGTTAACAAGGACAGTTATGCAGTCCTGTATTCTTTTTTAAATCGTTTCCTCATGCTAGACAGAAATTCACCCTTTAATTTCAGTTTCGTTTTGAAACAATGTAATAAAATGTGCAGAGAAATTACAGTTTTTATTTAGTATGCTGTATTGTAGGTGAAGTTACTGTGTGTTGATGGTAGCAGTTTATTAGTGGTGTCTGCCATGGCATTTTATACTATAGGGATAGTTCACCCACAAATTAAATGTTTTCCAATTTTTTTTCAACCTCATGTCATCCCAAACCTGTATGAATTTTTGTCTTCTGAGGAACAAAAAAGAAGATATTTTGAAGTAGGTAACCAAACAATATTGGTACCCATTGACTTGCATTGTATAGACACAAAACCACTAAGAAATTTCTCAAAATACCTTTTTTGTGTTCCATAAAAAGGTAATATAAGTTTAGAATGACATGAGGGTGGGTAAATGATGGAAAAAGAAAACATTTTTGGGTGAACTGAACTGTCCCTTTGAAAGTAAAACTTGTCCTGTACTATTTACATGATACCTCAAACTGGTTTATTATTTTTGTGTTGTGGGTACAAAATAGGACAAAAAGACAAACTTAAAATAAACATAAGCAATAAAGGAGAAGCATAAGGCATACATAGAAAATGTAAAATCATATAGACTTGTTTTTGTTTTGTTTTTTACCTCTGTCAGTTTACCTGTGTAAAACACCCAGATCACCCTAGCAAAAACATAGCAATGTTCTTCCCAGAACACATTAGCAGCTTAGAGTAACATAGCTGGCAAAGCTTTTCAACAACAGCATTCAAATAGCAATGGATGCTGCTGACCAGTTTACCTAGTCTTTTCCTCAAGAAGGAAAGGATGATTCTCAGTTTTCTGTGTGACTTCATGGACTTGGATGTCATGGATGCTAATGGCCATTGAGTCTACAGTTCAAACTGGTCTTGAGGCTTCTTTTCAGACAGCAGTTGAGAGCAAACTGTTCTCTTTTTTTATTTGATGGAGTAAAGCTGGAAGACTGTTTCAACCCCACACTGATCTGTGACTCTTGAACAGCGTTGCCTGTCCTACGCTCCCATGGAGCAGCGTGGAAATCAGGCCTGTTTCAAATTCCAACAACCTCAAATTTCTCCAAAAACTCCAAACCTTTTATTAGTAGACATGAAATTAACAATTAGATTAGATTGTTTTGAAATTTCTTTCCACTGACAAAATACACATCACGGTGATCCATGGCCCATGTTGTGGAGAACACAAAGAAGGCTTGGCATTTTTGCCATGTTACATAATTTTACTACTTTCTATAGACACACACACACTTGAAGCAGTCAGGGTTGTTTCCTCTGCTCCCACGCCAAACACAGCAGCTAATGTTAGAGAACATCACTTCCAGGGAAATTGCCAAAATATCAATGGACATGGACGTTTTAGTCCCTTGGGAAGCCACTGTGGCTAAATGTTTGCTATTGATTAGCAGCAAATGTCCTATAACTTAGAGCCTGTCAGATAGTTATGGAAGGTTGTAGTATTTATTAGCTGGTTTAGCTTTGGCAGTAAAATCTATTACAACTTTTTCCCATAAGCACCAATTACTTGTTCTTTCTCCCTGCTAATAGTGATGTGGGTACATGTCCTTTTATTTAAAGAACTATGTACACATCTCAGAGCTTTCTGACTTGACTTTTCATGCGAAAGTGAATCTGTTGTAGAATAAATGTTTGGAATGTGCAGAACACTCCTCTTTTATGAGCTGGTTTATGAGCTGCAGTTTTTTGTGCAAGTTTCCTTGTGTTAAAAAAAAAACTGAGTAATCTTATCCGCATTTCATATATCCTTGAGTGCTGTTTTGACATGCTTTTTACTGCGAGACATTTTCATTTTCACAGTTTTTGAGGAGCATTGAGGTGTAGCTCTAGTGAATTAAAAAAAAAACTGTAAAGGTCATTTCATGCCAAAATAAAAAGGAAATAAAACGAAATTATATTATGCATAAGGAATTGTTTTGTCCCATTGTATTTTGAATTTTTTTTTCATAATTTCACAGGCACACTTCTTCACTGTAATGTCAATTCATCTTATTGTCATTTTTGTAATGCAAAAATAAATTTGCATTATTAATTAATGTTGTTAGCATTAACTAGATGTTTTGGGAGAACATAATGTCAAAAACACAATATCTTGTTTATTCTTTTAATTTTGGAGAATAAAAGTTTACTTCTAAAAAGACATGCTTGAAACAGGTGAGTATGTACTGCGGCCTGTCTTAGAATTTATAATTTGGCCTCTTAGAAATAATAATTTATTTATTTGGCCTAGTGTGAGTCTTTGTATATGCATTTAGAATGTAAAAAACAAATAGGTCATCAGGTTACAAGAAGGTCAATTATTAAAGCACAGGCCAGAATCTTCAAAAACACAATATTCAGTATTGTGTATATATAGGCTGAATATTTATAATATTCAGTATATTTAGGTGTTGTGCAGTGGGAGTTCAAGCAATACAGGATATTTAAAAAAATAAATGTTTGACCTGGAGTTATTAGATTGGAGATATTTTCCTAAAGCTGCCAGCAATGTTGACTTCTGTATATTGTGACAGGTGGTTTTTGCAGTTTTTATTTTATATAATTCAGTTTCAGCAATGATTAGTTTCTTTAGATACATGTACTGTGTGAAATCAAAGTTGCGATGGTGCTTCATCCCTCCATCCATATTTGGTTTCAAAGCCACTACAAACAGTAAGATTCGGTTTCTTCTTGGGTGTGAACAGGTGCTGGAGGTCATATTTGATGGGAGGGGCCACAGTAGTGTCGACACTTTCACACTGAAGACAGCTGAAGCCCAGCACGCTTAGCAGCCACGAGCCAAGGACTTGAATGTTTGTAGATCAAAATGTTAGGATATTAGCTGTATCGTAATTTGCATACTTAAACAATTCAAGTATAGAATTTACCAGTCTGGCTGCATTTACACAAAAAACTTCTGTTACAAAAAAGATTACAGTACCAAGGGTACTTTATTATGTGTGCAAATATGGTGTAGGAAAGCTATATAGTATTTTGTGTACTTTTGAAAGGCTGAAACTCTATTAGTGAAGGTGTGTTCTGTGTACTTAGATCAATTTGCATTAGTCGTCATTGCAAATCATGTTCCTCTGTTCATGTCCACTGTTCTTTGTTCTAGTTTAGATCCGTGGCAAACACATCTAAAAACCGCAAAGTAACACATTTCAATGTGACACGCATCTGTGTTACGCAACTTCCAGTAGTATCCATTTAGTCTTTTACATTTTTTACATTTACATTTGTGATTTAAAAGATTTTAATGCATGATGGATTAAGCCATATGTGACTTACTTTAACATACTGATTTTACCTGAAGTCATATCTGAAATCAGTATGTTAAAATAAGTAATATACTCCATATTTATATTCCAGCTGGTGGAGACACTTTGTTGCCATGGACACAAGCAAAACTGACCTCTTGGGCATGTCGACCTTTGTCAGCAGACTAAAGAAGGAAGGCACATGTTTTTGAGCTCTAGTGAACACTTTACAGTGGGCAGAGAGCCAGCTCCTCATGTCTATTTTAGGCAAACTCGGCACATATTCAGATGGAGTGTAGATTAGATAATGTCTTATTCATTTTCTGTTGTGTCTCTATATTTATTTCATAGCAGTTATATATCATGATATACATTTTTCATGTTAAAACATGACGGTGAGCTTTAAGTACTATTAATGACTCATATAAGAATAATGCAGGAACAAGAGTAATCAGTAATCACACCTGTTTGCTTATTGTGAAAAATCAGAAATTCTTTTTTTTTGTAGTTGTACAGTTGTAGCTTGAACACAAAAGCATTTTTTTTAATCTTCATTTATAATCTATACTTTTATTTACATGTTTTAATATAAAACTTACCACATATAAACTATTCTTATATAAAATTAATAATGTCTTATTTATATATAAATATATAATGTCTTAAATGTGACAAATTCAGTAAGTTGACTCTTTTGTCCACAAACTTGGATTCTTGTGGAGATATGAAATGCACACAGTTTTGGTGTTCCTCTTTTCTTTAGTAAAAGTAAAACATTTTTGGCCTGAGCTCATTCACAACCTGTCAGACAGAAACTTTGTGCTCCAAGGCAAAAAAAAGTGTTTTGCTCCATCATACAAAACTAAATTCCACACAGCTTTTTTTTCTAATGCAAGTTATCAACATTTAAACAGATTAAAATTGTAATAACAAATGTAAATGTATTATTAGTATAACAAAAATTCCATAAAAAACTGTGAAAATAAAACAATATTCATCCAATATTCATAAATCAATTTTAATATATTGTTGTTTAAGACAATTACAATTAATTTCACTGAACATGTATTTTTCATTATTGTGGCACTATTCCAGTACATCTCTGCACTAAATTATGTGTAATTATGTATATAATTATAAATGATAAAAATAGGAATTGTGTGCTGTAACTGATTGCACTGTTTGGTCCCTTGTTCATTTCAGCTGATTACATCTAATGGATGGTTGTTCTTGGTTAAGTGTGCTGTCTCGCACAGCTGCCCAGAAGTTATTTTCATGGTGTTGGGGAGCAGTGAAAGAGGATATTTGACTTTCCCGGAACTGACACACTGTATGTCTGTTTCCATGGCAATTAAAATAAAAACATTTGTAAACGGTCCTCTTGTGGTTTAAAATGCTGCGTATGGTTTTGTCTTCATTTTTTCCTACCAGCTACAGTCAGAAAATAGGTAATTACATTAAGAAGTTACGTGAAAAAGTATCTATTCAGTTTTTCCAGAAGCCATCATAGACAATCAGTGAAACTCAACTCCTCTCTCTATCTGCTCTTCGTATCTGCATCTGTCTGTGTCTATCCTGCCTTTCTTGGTTAGCAGCAAAGCACAAGTCTTTATTTAGTGTACTCCCTCATAGGAAACTCAAATTCATATGCTATATTGAGATATATGGAGCCCTTGACAAATTCCTCATTGGTTCTTTCAAACTGTTGCATCATGTCACTTTTCTGCCAGGAGTGCTTGTAAAATGTTTTGCTGAAATGCTATTGTGTGCAGTCTTATTTTCTTCTATGAATGACTATGAATTAATCATTACATACGGATGTAATGCTATTCTAAAAAGAATTTGTATGTATATCTCAGTAAGTTGGAACAAAACATGAAGCAGCTAATCAGTGCAATTTAAATTTGTCTCAGTTCGATATGAGCTTAAAGATTGACATCGACTATTCTGTTCTAGTCTATTCTTGGTTCTGCACGTGTTTGCACTTACTGTTAAAGAAGTGTCACATTGACATTTTCACAACATGAACCAGCTACTAAATCAATATCAGTATTTTAAACTAGTCACAACTTAAAGACATGTTTGCGATATACTGTCTCTATTGTGTTTCTGCCTCTATAGTATCTGATTTGATTTATCAGTTGTGCATTATTCATGTTCATTTCTTCCATACCAACCTATTTATCTGCTATCAAAGCGAGTCACTGCCACCCATGTTCGCATATTGAATGTGGCCAAATAACCAAACCTAAAGCAGCACTCCTGAAATGTAAAGATTTGTGAGGAATTCAAGGAGAAAAAAAAAATAAAGGTGTGTTTGTCACATGATAGTGTGTAAGCTCATGGGGTGTGTCAACACGCATATCTTTCTTCTATTGGATGACATACGTGAAAGGGTGTCTTCTTTTACCTTATCCAAGTTCTCATTGACCAATCTACTCTCTCCGCTGGTAAGACTGTCCAACACACCCGAGGCTGTGTAACGTGTTGTGCACTGCTGTGGGTGGTTCCTCATAGACACTGCTGTACAAATGTTTCAGTGAGAGAGAGGTGTCCTGAAGCGGCACTTTTTTTTACTATATTTACAGTTCTATTTTTACACTCTATACTTTCAGTGAATATCTGTGCAAGTATTTACTTCAAGCCAGAAGTCCCAACTGTTGAGTGTATGCTGACCAGGCTATTTCATTTTAACAGTTTCTTTCTTGCTTGACTGTGGTGGGAGGGGCCAACTGGATCACAGTACTCTCTCTCTTTCTCTCTAATACACACACCCCCTCCCATTGCGGCTCTGCCAGTCCAGGCTATGCTCACTTCCAAGAAAGGCTGGGTAAAGAAGGGAACAGTTTTCCTTCTGTAAGTTTTTCCTTTGCCTTTGAGAAGTCTGAGAAGAAAGAAGAAACTTTTGCTGAGAAGGGAAGTTAGCTAAACAACAACGGACAAGCACAAAAAGCAGGTTGTATTTATTTTTAGCTTCTTTTGTGATCGAATTATTAGCACGTGGCAGCCGGCTCTGCTGCAGGACCCTGAGGAGTGAGGTCATTCAGCGATTTGTTCTTTGCCGTAGCTATTCTTGTCTAGTCATACATTGTAAGACACTAAGGACACACAATGGTTGCTGGAATGATGATGCCCCTTGGTAACCTGAAGGTTATCTATGAGCATCTGTTTAGGGATGGCGTCATGGTGGCAAAGAAAGACAAGCGCCCCCAGACCAAGCATCCTGAGATACCTGCCGTGGATAACCTGCAGGTGATCAAAGCCATGGGTTCACTGAAGTCTAGGGGATATGTGAGGGAGACCTTTGCATGGAGGCATTTCTATTGGTACCTAACTAACACTGGGATTATTTACTTGCGTGATTACCTGCATTTGCCTTCAGAAATCGTGCCCACTCCGCTACAGAGAGTACGGCGGCCAGCTGCCACCTTAGCCATTGCCCCCAGGGGGGCACTGGTACACGCTGTTCAGGGTCCAACTTCTTATGTTCCCAAACCTGGCAGGATGGGTGCAGAAAAGGAGGCAATACAGGATCGACAGGAATATCGTCGCAGAACGATGAGTATTGACAAAGTGGAAATAATTGAATCCAATGAGAGAGCACCAAGATTTAGAGGACGTCCAATGACTAGCAGTCAGATTAAACCCAAAGAATCATGGGAACCCAGGGACCAGCCCATGCTTTCCCATAGTTACTCTAAAGAGATGGAACCAAGTGTTAGAAGGAAGGTTGCTATGCATACCTTCTCCAATATGCCTGATACTGAAACTCACCATGCCAAGCCAGCTAAACAGGAAAAGATGATGGAAATGGAACTCAGAGAATGTACTAAGAGATCACTAGAGCAAAAAAAACAAAAGGTTAATGTCAGCCCGGATTTGGCACATGTTACATCAACAGTGGGGACAATTGAAGTGGAATCCTCCCTCCTTTCTGTCCCTACTAAAGAAAAAAATATAGAAGAGGTGTTTGTCAAGGTCTCTCAGGAAACCACATCCACAATAACTGCCAATAGCAAAATGGCCAAGGATGCTGCCCCTCCTTTTTCTTCAAAAACAAAGGTGGAGAAAACACAAAAAAGTCTTGTAATGACAAATTTCCAGGATGTGTCAACTGTTTCATCAACAGTGGAAAAAACTAATAGGGATTCCTTCATGTTTTTCACCCCCGCTGAAGCCGTCAAAGAAAAAACGAAAGAGGAGGTGTTTATCAAGGTCTCTCAGGGAACCACATCCACAGGTGATAGCAAAACAACTAAGGATGTTCCTCATTCAAATCCCTCAAAACAAAAGGTGGAGAAGTCACAGAAAACACTTGTGACCAGAAATATTCAGGATGCACCAACTGTTTTGTCAACAACTGATTCAACAGTGGAAGCAGTGGAACCCTCCATGTTTTCTGTCCCTAAAGTAGTCAAAGAACAAAACACAGAAGATGTGTGTGTCAAGGTCTCTCAGGAAACCACATCCACAGGTCATAGCAAAACAGCTAAAGATTTTCCTCACCCTACTTCATCAAAACCGGAGGTGGAGAAAACACAGAAAACACTTGGGACTAAAAATGTGCAAAATGTGCCAGCTGTTTCGTCACCCACAGACACAGTTATATTAGACTCCTCCATGTTTTCTGTCCCCACTAAAATAATCAAAGAAAAACCCAAGGAAGGGTTGTTCATCAAGGTTGCTCAGGAAACCACACCCAGAGAAAAGGGTGATAGCAAAATTTCTAAGGATGCTCCTGAACCTATTTCTTCAAAACTGAAGATGGAAAAAACACAGAAAACACTTGTGACTAAAAATGTGCAGCATACATCAGCTGTTTCCTCTGAATCAATTACAGTAGAATCGTCCATGTTTTCTGTCCCTACTAAAGCCAAAGAACAAAACATAGAAGATGTTTGTGCCAAGGTCTCTCAGAAAACCACATCTACAGGTGATAGCAAAACAGCTAAAGACGTTCCTCATCCTACTTCATCAAAAGTGAAAGTTGTGAAAACACAGGAAACACTTGGGCCTAAAAAGGTGCAGGATGCACAAGCTGTTTCTTCAGCAACGGGGTCAGTTGCAGTGGAATCTTTATCGTTTTCTGTCCCTACTAAAGCAGACAAAGAAAAACCCAAAGAAGAGGCATTTATCGAGGTCTCTATGGGAACCACATCCACAGTAGACAGCAACGTGACCAAGGATGCTCCATATTCTACTCTCTTAAAACCAAAAGTAGAGAAATCACAGCATACACATGTGACCAAAAATGTTCACGATGCAGCATCTGTTTCATCAACAGTTGGAACAATAGAAGTGGAATCCCCTCTGCTTTCTGTCCCTACTGAAGCAGTAAATAAAAAACCCAAGGAAGAGGTATTAATCAAGGTCTCTCAGAAAACCACATCCACAGTAACGGATGGTAGTAAAATGTCTAATGATGCTCAACAATCTGCAAAACTGAAGGTTAAGAAAACAGAGAAAACACTTGTGACTAAAAATGTACAGGATGTGGCAGCTGTTTCATCAAGAACAGAGTCAACTACAGTGGAATCCTTATCTGTCCATACTAAAATAGTCAAGGAAAACCCCAGGGGAGAGATGTTTATCAAGGTCTCGCAGGAAACCATATCCACAGTAACAGGTGATAGCAAAATGGTTAAGGATGCTTCTCAACCTGTTTCCTCAAAACTGAAGTTAGAGAAAACACAAAAAAATACAATAATCAAAGCTGTGGAAAAACCACCTCCTAGTAATGAGAAAGAGATACCCATTACAATGGAGACTGATAAGCCTGCTGGTCATGCAGCTGACGTAAAGACAAAAAACTCTGTTACTACCCAGATGCCAGTCAAGTCTATAGAATCAACAATGCAATCAATGTCTGAGAAAAAAAAAGGTTTATCAATGAACATTGCTGAAAATAAATCAGATATTAGTTTGCCACAACAATCTCCTAAGCTGTTTTTAAAAGACAGTGTCAGTAAATCAGCTTCTACAGCAGTGCAACCCATGACATCTAGCAATGTTCCAATTATTAATGAACAACAGATAGAACCTGATTCCAGAAAGACTGAGGGAGTTCAGGAATCCTCCAAAGACCACAAAACTATGCTGTCAAAAGTTCAAGAAGTGGAGATTCCTGATGCCATTTCTGCAGCTAAAGTCATGACAAAGGTTAAAGGTCACAAGGCTCTTCCCAAGTCTATATCTAAATCCCCATTTACAGGTGCTGATGCAAAGATAAACACATCTGATGGCATTAAGACTTCAGAAGTAACTGAGCAAACAACAATGAACTTGGAATCTGCAGCAGAGACACCTAAACCGATTGATTCTGCTCAGCAAAAATCCTCACCAGCAAAACTGACTGAGGAACTGCTTGATGTTGGAGAGGCTAAAACGGCAATGGACAAAAATATAGAAACCTCAAAGCCTTCGAAAGGAAAAAGGAAAAAACTAAAATCGGCTGACAAAACTCCAGTTTTAAAACAAGATCCAGCACCTGTGGTTGAGACAAAAGCGTTGAAGGTAAAAACGACACCTCAGGATGCCGTTAAAGTTGACCTTCTGAAGATCAAAGCTTCAGAACAAGCTGCAACAAATGATTCTACAAAGACGTACTCAAAAGGTATGCACACTGTGGAGAGCATGCAGTCAACAGCTTTACAGAATGAGGCCCCAGTTCAGAAAAGGGAGGTGGAGCCTGTTCAGCCCTTTCAGGCTGAAAAACGGGAGGTTCTGAAAGGAAAAACATCCAGCGAAAAGAGACAGTGGGAAGCACCAGCAGTCTTAGCGTCAGCAGCAGCAGTAGTCTCAGCTCAGTCCAGCCCCCTCCCTCACCAGGGGGAACCTCCCAGCATTGCTCAACACACGGCTGCTCCTGACACACAGCAGAATAAAGACAGCCAGAGCAGGCTCCCGGATAGCAAGGCCCCTGTACAGACTGTCAACACTGGCCCTGTTTCTGCCGAAGAGCTCATCTGCGACGTGCAAAAGCAGCCCATAGACGACATGCGGAAGAAAATTGTTGTGGTGGAAGAAGTGATTGAAGTGCAACAGCTAGCCAGTCCAGGTGCAGGCTCACCTCCCGCACCCCCTGTGCCAAAGGTTGCAGGAGATGATTTGGACTATGATGTCCTGGAGGAATTGGCCATAGAGCGTGGTATCCTGCCGAGTCCTGACAAAGAGACTGTTTGGGATCATTCACTACAAGAACCGGAGCAAAAAAACTTCAACTTTATAGAAGGTACGCAATCTTTTTATTTCTGTCTTCCACTTTCTCTCATGTGCTTTTGATGTCAGTTACCATCTTTAAGGTGACTTGCTCTGGTGTTGGAATAGTTGCTAAGCTGTTTTTAGGGTGGTGTGCATGCTATACTTGAGGGGCATGTAAATGAGAGTGAACTGTGGCTAGAATCTTTCTAGAATTAAAAACCAGTGAGTTTTTAAAGGCTGTATTGCTGTTAGCATGAAGTAAAAAATAAAAATGACACAGTTTAAATACACAAAAATCAGTATAAATTATGTGGACCAATTTTCAAAATGTATGTTTTGTCTTTACATGAAGGTGTGTCCTTATGCACTTTTGCCTAAATTGTTTTTAGAATCATATTCATTCAGCTTATTTGCTTATTTACTTCAGCATGTTTCCTTCTGCAGGCAGAAATCTGTGCATATTTGCTTTCACAACTTTAAAACATTAACCTCACCCACACCCAAAACATCAAATTATGCATCCAGTGTTTCGCAATCACCCTTATGCTTTTCACTTTCTTTGCTTCTGACTAGCAAGCTTGTGATTTTCTGTTGAGGTTTCATTGGTCTTGAAGGGGAATACCAAACTGCTTGTAATAAGCAGTTAAGCAGTACTGTTTCTGACAGGACAATAACATTTGAAGTCAGTACTACCCACCCTCCTGCCAGGCACAATGCAGGGTTACAGCAATATTCTTTCTAAATAGAAACTTTCCTTAGCATCTGAGATTCATGAAACAACAAACCCAGTGCTGAGCTTTTAGGACTTTGTGTGCCACTGTTGCAGGAAGCATGTGTGTTTGGTTATTTCCTGTGGTTTGTCCTCTCTTGTTTCTGGTTTCCAGTGATCAGCTATTAGAGTCAGCTATTAGAGTCTTGTGCCTGCTTTGTGTATTATGCAATGGGGCACACTGCAGATAAGGTTATCCACCCCGAATTCCTCCAGTGTCTTACTCCTCTCAATCTCCACCAGACTGTGCAAAAGAAATCTCTGGAATGTGTGCAGCAATTGTTTTTGTTTTGATGGCTGTGCACTGCAGTTGCATGCTGATATAATTGTTTAATGGCAAGAAACATTGATTATCATTACATTTTGTGTATTGAAAGCGATCTACTTATTAATTTTGTAAAGCCTGATTACAGGAGTTGTTGAATCATGGGTGATGTGAAAGCTTTAGGAATGACAGGAAGTATTTCGATTTGGCACGGTCTAATGGGTGTGTTTGGTAGATGTCTCACATAGGAAAGATACACAGATAATTAGCTTATTGTTTTAACATTTTGGTCAGTGTGTTCATCACAACCCACAATTCCCATAGGAAATCCCGAATTCCAGGTGAATGCTGTCAGATTTGAGGGGGAACCATAATTTCTACTATATTATGCATAGATGACAGCTCATAAGAAAACAAGTTAAACTCAAGTCAGATGTGTTTAATAACACGTGCATCTGGGTAATTTTCTACTGCCCCCTACTGCATCTCAAGTGCTCATGTCTCTATGAAAAGCCTCATTGCCTTTAGAATGACCATTTTAACAATTGATCAAATATAGATTTGTAAATTGACTAAGTGAAATTTAATTTGTAATAGTATACAGCTATGAGAGAAATTATTTATGGTGTCAAGTACATATTTGGTTATCCCTAGTGCCATTAAACAAATATTTTATTCTTTATTCTTTAGCATTATATGATGTTTAAAAGTACATTGGACATGTATGAGCTGAAGTCTGGTCTTTAATAGAATTGTTCTCTGTTCAACGACAGGGTGTTGTGTCAGTGTGCTGTTTGAGTGTCTGCATCCACCTCCACTACAAATTCCTGCATATTTGTGATATGACAGACCCTCTGATGTTCTCAGTGCCACGTGATTGTGGTACAGGACATGAGTCATTTACAGTTTAATAAGCCAAGTGACCAAATGAATTCAACATGTGCCACATTCTGTTAATGACTGCTGGTGTGACTTGATCAAAATTGAGAATAAATTAGCCAATGTGGTTTATGCATTGACCAGAATAACTGTGGTTCTGAAATGTTTTATTTAATCAAAATAAGAGAGTACAGTAGTTATATTAGTGTCATATCTTTCAATTAAACATCTGTGTCTATGCTGACAGTACAGTGTATAAGATTTATAATACATTCCTCTGAAATAACAGTTGTTTGATGTCACCAACCTTTATCTGTCAACATAATTCAACCCCCCCCGGGTAAACATCTGCAAAGACAGGCAAGAACTTATTTGAATTCCCTGCTGGCATTTCTCACGAAAATTGTGACAGTTTTAAAGTAGCTCTATAAATTCTTTGTTTATGGTTTGCCGACTAATACATCTGACTGTTGTTGGGGTGGATGCAACATTATTAAAAAAATGTTTCGTTTAGCATTATATCTATTAATAGGGAGGTTACAGAGATAAAATGAGTAGCTGGTCATGTGATCTTAAAATGGCAGCCACCGTAATAGGGACTGTCCCTTAGGCAAAATAAAACCGGCTTAATTATACCACTGATATCACTCTTTATTTCATGTGATCCTCATTAATTATTAACTAAATAATCAACTAATATTTTATAACTAAATAAAAATGATTAATTTCAGTGTGTTAATTTAACAGAACAGGTGATTATCTGCTACTTAAATTGGTTTATAATGCATGTACAAATCTGTACAGTTTTTATGACTGATGTCTCCAGACTTCATTAACTGTTCCATTTAGTCTGTACTGTAAACATGAGGGAAAAATAAAACTGACACTCTGTCAACATCATAATTAATAATTCCATATGCTTGTGGAATATGCTTGTCCATATATGCCATATACTTGTTCATATATTTGTGTGGGGTGCTATGTAAAACTAAACTGTTTGGCATATGTCTGGCTCCATGGGAGCTCTCTAAAGGTCTTTAAAATGGCTGAGATTTCCAGCAATGCCAGGCATCCCATTACCACAATCCATATTTACAGGCAGGGTAGGCAATTTTTTCCAGAATCTTTTTTATGCTGGTTGAAAGTCTTTTCTCATCCTAATAGCAATCACCAAGTGGTCTAAATGTATTTATATATGTTTTGTGAAAGGCCCGGGGCCCATAAAATGCCCATCCAATCATTGCATTC
>JAZGTK010006213.1:0-21143 GCA_036877625.1 Ambastaia sidthimunki
CTGTCTTGTGTTTCACATGAGAATTTTCCTGGGATGGATGGAGATGATTTAATTACACATCCAACAATATAAACCTCAAACATTCAGATCATGTTTTGCGAATAGCTCGAGTTGCTCTGCAGGCCAGAAGATCGGAATGTAAAGCTGGAATTTCTCTGAGAGAGCAGCTCTCCGCTGGGAGTCTCAGTGTTCTGAGATCATCTGTTTGGAGTTTCGTTGGAACGCATCGGTTGAGAACCACTTTGTAGAGAGGAAGGAACACTTTTATTTGAACCATGTTAAGTTATTCATGCAATGTAATTTATTTATGACTCGTAAACTGCTTTTCTATGCAATACAATTTCTGTTTTTTTTATTTGACTAATCCATAATACAAGATAAATCTGTAGATTAAACTGTGACTCTGCACTTGAGTTGCAATACTTCTGAAGTGCATTTTTTCCTGATCCATAAATGCGGCAGTAATTGCGTAAGTGCATGTCTATACAGAACACTTTTAGCAGTGGGTGTGTGTGAGAGGCCCATACATACAATGACAGGATGTGTGTGTTTGTGAAACGGAAGAAAGCCTTTGTGTTTGACTTTTCGTTCCGCGAGACTTTAAAGGCCATCTATTAGCAACAGAAGCACAGATTCAGCCCAAGAAAAGGTCTAGCTTACATCAGAGAACATTGTCTTAAAGTCTGAAATATTACAGAAAAGCTGTGACACCGGCAGCGGTTAGATATTATTAGTTTTCTAAAGAAATGTAAAGACATCATACTCTAATTTTGAGTGAAGGAACTTTCTGTTCTATATGAACTCTTGTGCAGCAGTCTGAGGTCATTTGCTGTGACGTGCATGTCACAAGCTTGTTGAAAAATACGACACACACACACACACACACACACACACACACACACTCGCGCTGAAGTCAGAGCCAGGCAGCACCACAGTTGGATGTGTGTGTGCACTCACAACAAGACAGCTGCAAAGGTCAGACAAGGTCGTGGTGCTGGTCAATAAGACACACACACACATTTTGAATATGTTGCAAAGCTCTGACTGTGACAAGAAAACCCCGTCTCAAACAAACGAACAACTTGACCCATAACCAATGATAATTTGAATGATGAAATGATAATTTGAAGATGATGTTTTCCATGAATTTTTAAAAATGCTGCGGTCTCAGTTCAGGGTGTTTTAAATGGAGTGAATGGAATGGAATGTGAAGGGTAGATGTTTGGTTGTGCTAATGTTTAACTGTTTGTGTCTTGTGGCCTCAGATGTGCTCGGCATGCTCGTTTGTGGCCGCGCGTGATTGTATTAAAGGCGTTTTGGCTGGCGCCGTTCTCACGACCATAATTAAAATCGCGTGCCAGTGACACATTTTTAATTACACTCTCCTACAGCTCCATTTGTGTGTGTGTTTGTGAAGCTGTAAATAGTGGAGAAAGTCTTGCTAATGACAAGCCAAATTTGTTTACAAAGCATCACATTTATATTCTGTCTTATTGAAATAAAAAGTTGATCAGATGTAGCATTAAGCTTCCAGTCATTGCTTACCATGTGTGGAAGAGTATAATCAGTGTCATCTCAAGCATGTCTCTGTTTGTGTTGTGCAGGACGGCTCTCTGGGTAATATAGATGACCTGGCACAAGAGTACTCAGAGTACTACAACACATACTTCAGCGACGTCAGCGACCGGATGGAGGAGCTGCGGAAGCGTCAGGTCTCTCAGGAGATAGACATGGTGAGTTCAGTCTGACTTCACACACTTTACATACTTTACAAAAAGTGTGATTTACACTTTTGTCCAGCAGTAGACGGGTTTGTTTTCTAGAGTCACCCACAAAGTCTCCCCCAGTCACCAGAAAATGAGAATTCTTGAGAACTGGCTCATTCTTTCATCCTGCATTCGATTGTTCTTGATTGTTAACTGTCTGGGCTTTTGAAGTGAGTTAATCTGGTAGTGATTATAGCGCAATGAAACGTTCATTGTTTACGGCTCAGGTGGAATTCTGTCTTAATGAACCGAACCGTTTTCTCTACAAGTTCTGTTTTGCACGTAGCATTTAGTTTGAACTGTTTGATAAATATTTGCCCAAAATTGCGATTGTTTAAAGCTACAGTCCGTAACTTTTGCCTCTCTACCGCCATCTGTGTTTGAACCATAAAATTGCAGGTTACTTTACGTATGTTGAGGTCAAATGAGGCCAAACTGACATTTCCTGAGAAATCAGACTCATTAGCTCAAATTATAATCATTCTTATAAGCTTACCATTGTGAATTGGGGTAAGTATTTTTGCTCTAAGTAGTTTTTGGTAATTTTTAACCAAAAAAAGTTATTGTTTGCAGTGTTAATTATCCTTGTTTTTCTAAAACCATATGACTAAACACATCTATATTAATCAATATCATAACTTTTAATAAAACAAATAAACATCACACACCGTTTTAAACCCACATTCTGTTTAAAACGCCTCCCTTAGTATAAATTGAGTAGAAATGCTAAGGCGATTAGCACTGTTTAATCTAGTTGTTGTTGCAGTACCAGTTGTTTTTATAACATAAACCAGAGCAGTTGTGTCTGTTTCGGGGACAATGAACCACAAGCACAGCTAATCAGAAAATTCTCTTATTTTCTTCATCACTTCACTCTGCAGAATAGCTGTTGCAGACCTACGAGCTTAAAGAAGGAAACGGTTGTCTTAATCTATTAGAAAATGAAGACAAACGCGTTGACCCTCTGGCCTCTCTCCATACGTGTTTGGATTGTCCACGGTTCTGTCAGTGCACTGTTTTTCCCGGCTGCGTCTCAAAGCGTCTGTGTTTCGCAGAGATGTAGGGTAGTGGGCCACCCAAGGTTGCTAAGAAACCGCCGGGCTCATTAGAACATGCAGCTGGGGTTGGCAGCGTCCAATGATGGGTTTTTAGAGAATGAAAGAAAACATTCTGAAAGTCATGGTCAGCTGTGGTGCTGGGCTCAGGCAGGAGCCCATCAATGTCAGAGTTTGAATAACAGAAGGTGGGTTAATGCATTGAGTTGTTTTGAAGGGTGTTTCCTAGAACGAAGGGTGTTGCTGTTCTAGAACGAGAGATACAGGATTCCTGTTTTACAATCATACCAAATTAGGTAGAAATACACAAAAACACCCCAAAATGTTGTCACGATTTACTCACATGTTGTTTAAAGATAAATATGACAGCATTTTCATTTTTGGGTACACTGTTACTTTAAAGAATTTGCAATTGTTTTGCAAAACATTCTCTAGAACTTACAATAAGCCGGTTCAGTTTGATTTAAAAGCTATTTTATTAGTTTGAACTGTTTTCTTGTCTGCAGTGTCCAGCTCCACACCCTGCTCTGTGTAAACCGTACTAAAGCTGGTTAATACAGGGCTGAACACAGCGCTGAACCCGGCTGTACAGTCCCACCTAAATCAGCACTGTGACTCAGCTGTGTTTATATAGCAATCGCAATTCATGCCACTTATATTAAAGGGGATATTTTGCACCATGTCTGTGTCAGTGATATTTCAGTAAGCGTTCATTTGGTTTGTTGTTAATGAGTGCAGTATCTGTTTTTATAGAACATAGAAAACATTTTATAGAAGTTTGCAAACTGTATTCTGATTGGACAAGCAAGTTAAAGCACCTATCAGCATTTTTGGAATACTTCATTGTTTCTAACACTCCCATTTGTTTGCATTTGCAGCATTGCAGATAGAGTAAATGTGCGCGTTGCTCTTGCTAAACCTGCTTGGGGTTTATTTGGAACCATTTTTGCTATGAGAGCAAAAATACACAATAACTGCCTGTATTTTGTCTAAAATGTAGGTTAATTAACTTCTTGCTTAAAAAATTGTTGTGTAAGCCAAAAGTGATAGCAGTTGTACTGTATTGACCAGCATGGCCATCATTACCTGCAGCCTGCGGATATATCACAGCCATGCGGATATTCAGCACTCCTGCTTGTGAGATTGCTTATATGACTGCAATTAAAGTTTATTTTTACTACCTCTGTTGACTCCCTTAAAGGGTTTCTGCTTTAATTAGCAGAATCTAAGATAGCTGCCAAACAAAGCACAAGATAAAGCTTTTGCAGGGGGGGGGGTCTCATCTTACAAAGAGTGTGTACAAAAATAGCCCCCCCGACTTTCTGAATGTTTTATTAAGGGATGTTGCGGTAAGTGCAGATCTGAGAGTGTTGCCTGTCAACAGAGGCTAATGAGGCTAGAGGAAGTCAAGTGGGCCAAGTAGGCCGTCTTCAGGTTTGCTGGTCTTGGGACATTCTCTGGAGTTTCATGGACAGGATGTAGGAACATTGGAGCAGTCACTGGCTAGGAAGATATTTGGTTAATGGCAAGAGGGATAATCTGGATGGGGTAGGAATTTCTTAGGCGTTGCTTAGCATTCCTTTAAGTGCAGGAAAAGGCAGAGCTATAAAGATCTATACAGGTTGGAGTGATTTGTTTAGTTGATGATTGTTCAGATGTTTGTAGGTGTAATATTCCGCTCTTTTTACCCAGCTAACAGGGACATTCTCAGAATGTTAGTTAATGTTCTCTCAAAGTTAAAAAAAATTAACTTTAAAAAAACCAAGCAATAACATTAACACAACATCCAAAAAACTGGACGCTTTGAATGGTCCCAATGTAACATTTTTGTTACAAAAAAACAACGTTAGGGAAATGTTCTTACAACCTAAAGTTGTTAGCTGATATTGGATGGTGGTAACAGTCCGGTGATGTTATAAAGTGTTTTTGGTTCTGGCATGACACTGTGTCTGGGAAACATCCACAGGGAAAGAATAGAAGGTGTGAAAGAAAGCGGGCACTCATTGTGTCTCAGCTGGGGTGGCTGCTGTCCAGTCTTATGTTTGAGATCCCTGGGGGCAGTAACAGGTGATTATCTTTGTGCTGATTGGTTGTTTAAAGGTCAAGTTAATGGATTGATATTTCAGCTTTGCTTTGAGTTATGTGACGTTTACGTGACCTTTCAAAGGTGTCAGTGTCACAGAATAGTCAAAATGGTGGAACTGCATGTTCCTCTCTCCTCCCCCCTCTTCTGTTGTCCTTTAACTAATTTCCATAAAAACTGTCCCGCAGCTAACCTCAATCCCGATGGCACGTAACCCTGTATTGGGGCCAAGCTGACGATAGGCCCTCAGCTCATGGCTCATAGCCCAAGAGAGGGGAAAGGTCACCGACTTTAGCCAGAGGCAACACTGAAGGCTATTGTCAGTAAAGCACGAATGTTGTGTTCTATTCATACTTAGACAGAATGAAACATACAGAATTTCACAGTGAAAGACTTGTGCCATGAACAGTGTGTATCTGGCTCTTTGTTTTTTCAGGGCGGGGCAAAAAATAGATATTTGAAATTGTGATATACCTCACAATGTAGTTTGAATATTTCTGGGAAAAGCAAGATATCAATACAACATTGGGGTTTCCCACCAATATAGTCCCGCTCACTGTTGTAAACTGATGTAAATTCCTAATGCTATTCAAAGCTTTCTCTCACTTTCTCTTCCCTAATTCTATTATCTGGTTCGGTCTGGGACCTTCACAAATGCCCTAGACGTTCCCTGAGTCTGATTAGAGGTTTAATTTCTGTTTCATTTCCTCAGATATCTCTGCAGAGGGCTGACAGTGCCAGTTTAGGCTTCCACATTTTTCAAGCGCTCTTCCTCTCTTTCTCCATCTCTCTGTGCTTTTATAAGAGCTGCTCCATAACAAAGAGTTAAGTAAACATCCTCCCACTGAATGTGTTGAATGGATAAGCCCCATCATACACAGAACAAACTAGCCGTGCTACAACATGTATTTCACCATCTCTGTCTTTCTAGCTGCTCATACAAAGACACTTTCCTTTGTTTTATTTGTTGGACAGAGAGTCTCTGTTATAGCCACACAACTGGGCAGTTATCGGTTGTGTTATCTGTGTGAGTTATTGGTACGTGTTATCAGTTTGGAGGTTAAACATCAGTTTTGTAGGTGGAATAATATGTTGTAGGTTATATGATGTGACACAGTGGACATTCTGAGAGTGTGCATTACAGGATTGCCTTGATTTGATTGTACGTCTGTGTACACAGACCAATGTGACAGAGACGTAGCATTTATACGCCTCTACTTGTGGAAAAAAATAGCTAGTTACTGGCAAAGCTATGCTGTTTTGATAAACGTATGAACTACTGTCACGGTACTGAAAACTAGTCTTGTGTCACCTACTTCCCATCACTGTTTCTCACGTAAGAATCTTTATTTAAGGACGATGAAAGTTGAAGAAAACAACACCTGGGGGCTTTCACTCAGAATCGCTTCAGTTCCAGACTCGATCACACCCTTTATTTAAATACTTGCTGGATCAGGAGAGAAGCTTAATGATTTTTCTGCTCTTCTGATAATCTCTGTCTTTTTCCCAGGCTCAGACTTGCTGTGGTGTAATCAAAGGCACGTTGTGGCATTCTCATTTCATTCCTGTTGGTCTAAAAGTAGGTCATGTTATGGAAGTGAAGCTTTGTTGGAGAGGAAACCCACATACACGCACATCAAACGACAGGTGACTCGAGCCAAGCGTGTTCAGTCTGTTGCCCAATTCTTTCTCGACTCCAGCGAACAATAAACCTGTTTTAAATGTGTTTACTCAAGCATGAAAAACGACTTTCCATCCTCTAACTGGTATTTCCAGGTGAACTTTCTGGGCAGTGGTGTAGAAACCGTGTGCGTGGAATACGGGAATGATGTGCCCATAAAGTCATCACCCACTGTAGTTGTGTGTGTGTGTTTTATATTTGTGTTACAGCAGTAGGTTGGGCTGGTCTTATTTTACAAGGACACTTTCTCTACTCACTCTTCAACCAAAGTCTCTCCTGACTGGGCAGAAGAGGCCAAAACTTTGCCCCAGAGCCAACAACATCCACCCACACAGCTTTCCCTGCTGCCAGTTCAGCTGTGTGTGTCCTGTAGACTGAGACTCTGTGTATGAATGTGTGTATAGCACCTCATTTGTCTCCCCCAGTTTGATTATTCATGCAGTGCTCTGCCTCCTGTGCAAGCCAGCCTGCCACATCTCTCTCTCTCTCTCTCTCTCTCTCTCTTTTTCTCAATATGAAAAGCTTTGTTTCAATGGAAAACAATGGAAGTCTATGTGATGTCCTCACTAGTGCAGTGAAACAAACGTGTGTGTGTGTGTGTGTGTGTGTGTGTGTGTGTGTGTGTGTTATGAACAGTAGGGACAGTATGCTGGAGTATTGAGCACCTCAACACACCCAAACAACAGACCCAAACAAGTTCAGTGTAGTGCTATCAGATATCTTCACACACATGATTTAAACTATGTGAGGTGCTACAGTGTCTGTCTAGCGTGGATGTGTGTTTTTGTGTGTGCTGTTGTGAAAGCTGTCAGTGTGTGGCTGTGGGTCTGGAGTACACACAGGCACAGAACGTCTCTTGTGTGTTGTGTGACACGGGCAGTAGTGTGTGTACTGATGTTTTGTGTGTGCCAGCGTGAGTTCGTGGCAAATGGTGATGCTGTGGTGCTGATGATACAGAACACAGACCTGTGTGTGTGTTTACTTTGGACCGCGTGGTTTCCGATGGGAATGGTGAACAAACTTTAACCTGCCCAGTGTGTGTGTGTGTGTGTGTGTGTGCACATATTCATGCTGTCATGTGTGTTTGTGACCCGGATGGCTTGCGTTTACAGAACAACTTCTGATTTAATACTCAGAAGCTTTCAGGCCGACGAACAGTTAAGCGTTAAAGCAGACGGCTGAAGCGGCATAGAGACAGAATACACACACACACAAACACACACACACACACACACACACAGACAGACATCCTGCTCTAAAAACATGCAGAAACAGAAGCTGAAATATTACTGCTTTAATAACTAAAGGTTTGGATGCTCATTTTCAACAGTGCTGTTCACCATCTATAAACACACACACACACACATAAACAGTAACTCTTAGGCCATGTGTGATCTAATCCAGGTGGTTGGAAAGGTCTCTTTTATCTTAACACAGTAAATCCCTGTTAGCCTTGATGGCACAAATATTTCATTTTCCCATAAAGCGGTTTTCCCATAAAACTACCCAGCTAACAGTGAATGTTCTCAGAACGCTGGGTAATGTTCTCTCCGAGTTACCATAAACATTCTTGCAGTAATGATAGGAGTAACCTTTTAATGTTATATTTCAAATAATATGTTATTTTTAGCTTGAAGATGGTAGATGCGACATCAGTCATTAACGGATCTTTACTGGTTCTGTCACACTTTGTTCATCTTATTCTGGGTTGTAGTGTTGGGCTGGTTTGGTTTTGTGAGTCACGAGATCATGAATAATGCAGTAATGTAGTGTTAGAAGAGACGGTATCTAATGGATTTGTCTTCTACTGTCTTCACTGTAACACACTGCTGAACACTGTGGGTGCTCTCAGTACTGTTTTACCAGAAGTGTAGTGTTCACTGTACAAAGACTCTCTAAATGAGCACACTGTGGTGATTTTTACAGAAGCCCTGGAGCTGTCAGGAATTCCAGAACTTGCTGAAACACACTTTCACACACACACACGTGTCGTGTGGAGATCAGAATGAAAGCAGAAGTCGTGGTGGTGGAGTATCTGAGCAGAAGAGTGTGTATTGTGGGAATTAGTGTTAGCAATTTCATTTTGTTCATTTCTATTTACATTTTTGTTCTTTGACTGACAAAAATGGTTTTGCTAACTATAGTAACACAATAGACTCGCTGCAGTTTCCATCAGCTGTTACAGATGGATTCAGAGCAGTTGAGTCTTTTAGAACAATTGATAATCTAAACAATCTTTCAGGTTTATTGCAAAAAAAGACTCAACCTCGCTTAACCATGCCATCCTGCTAGCACAAACCAGACCAAAGATAGATAAATAGATAAACAAGCAACAAACTTCGAGCTGCCAGATTTTTCAAATGTGAAGTTATCTGTGTTGTGCAAGTTTATCTTGATTTACAGGCTTTACCTTGTTACCCAAAAACATTCTAACTTGAATGTATAACTGTTGATGGCTTACATTAAACTACAATTTCAACTATTTTCAAAATGCAGTTTTTATTTGAATTTTCTGGCTATAAAAGAATAAGCTCAGACAGACCTGGTCTAGAAAACATTTCAACAAAAGATTTCAAAGGCATTTCAACAAACCAGATTAAGATATATATCAGTTTATTTCAAGCCTCTGACTCTTTTCACACACTATCATTATGTATCATTATATCACTGGCATTATATTTCTGGCTGTGTTCTTTATATGGAAAGGTGCTGATTGACTGCCTTGGCTTGCTTGCTTGTAATCAGACTCGTGTACTGTATTTCCAGTAGGTTTGGCTCATTCCACAGTTTATTTTATAGTTTATAACACACGGCTCTCTTGCGCAGCTATACCGAACTGGCTGGTTCACTCGGGTGTTGTCAGGTGATGTGTGTGGGGGGGAATCAGAGGGTGTGGCTTTCCTAATAATGGGACACGCTTGTGGCATATGGGCGTTGCCCATTATTACCGCCTGTGTGTATATGTGTGTGACCTTGTTCCTAACCCTCGTTTTTTTTGTGTGTTCCAGGAAAACGCAGATGCCAGCTCCGGCTCACCACACATGCGTTCAGACATCCAGGTCAGTCGACCCACAATGCATTGCCTTGCATCTGTTGTCAAACCTTTACACACCTGCAGTCGGTCTGTAATACACACACCACCATAAGTGACTGTGACAACACGTGATCATTCACAACCCCTAAAAACAATTCTGTGCTCAAATGACATTAATTTTAAACTATTAAACAACTATTTTAATCTCTGTGTGTTTGTAATTACACTTAAAACTGCAATTGGAAAAAACGTTTTGGCAAAAAATAAATAATTTTTAATAATGATTTATAATTAGAGTGGTCAGAAAGTAATGTACCCTGCAGTTTAAAGTTTCAAACAGAGATGGCGGTAGAGAGTCAAAAGTTAGGAATTTCAGCTTTAATTAATTCCATTGTTGTCTTTCTATAGGAGTCGATTGGCTTCAGCAGTGAGGTGTCCACCCCAGAGACAGAGAGAAAGTAAGTCGTTCACAATCTTTTCTACTTCACAAGAGATCAGTGATCTGCTCATATCTTGTAGTAGCATTTGTCTCCTGTGAACACCTCATCTAATATTTACATCACTTGTTACGTCATTTTAATGCTGCATGTTAATAAAGCACCAAAAACAAGGTAAACAAACATTTTTCTAAAATATTTAAATCTTCATGTTTTTTAAACCCCAAAGTACAACAACACAAGACACAAAGCTGACCCTCGCAGAATATAAGATCACAAAACACATCAGCCCGGTTCTCCATCCCCCATCCTTCACTTACTCAGCGTGTGTGTGTGTGTGTGTGAATTCTTCTGTTTTTACTTCTTCACATCTTGGTGCTTCCAGGCTTCCTTCCTTCCATCTATTGTTCTTAGATGTTTAAGATGAAACTCGCTGATTACAGAGAGGAAGAAGTAAAACTCTGTCTGACTTAAATTAAGTTCAGTGAGTTTACAGTACACGAGTGTTAGTCAAGCTGACTAAATTAACTTTATTACGTGTTAAACTTGATACACGTGACATCATCTGGGCCCAAACGGTTGTGTAAAGGTCAGTTTATGTTAGTCACTGAGAATACAGAGTATATAGGGTAAAGTGTTGTGTAAAATAATTTTGTACATTTTCAAATTTAGCCTCTGTTGAGTAATTACATTTGACCTTCGACCTGTAATTTTGCAAGACTGTTTATAGTAATTCTGTTTTTAATTTATGCTAACACAAATTTAAATGGCTGTCAAAAAAGATGTACACCAAGTTCATCTGCAATATCTATTATTATCTTTATCCTTTCTCAATAACAAAAAGAGAAACGTTACTTTTTATTTACGTCCTGTGTGATTTAATAATTCATGCATCAGAGGGTTAATTGGACAGAGTTGAACTTCAGTCACACATAATGCAGCTTATGAAATGAGTGATGTCAGTGTGGCTAACAGGGTCGTGTCTCAGTGCGTCTGTGGATCTCGTGGGGATGAGCAGTCCACGTGTCATGAGGAAGATTTAGCACCAGCGCTGTTATCCTCGCTCTCAAGAGAGAAGAAGTATGCGAGATGAATGTAAAACATATGGAGCTGACACACAAAATATAGTTTACATGCCTATGTGGTCTGTAGGGACAGCGGTCTGCAAACATGTGATAGGGTTTGTGGTTTTTTTCTCCTTATCTGGTCTCTTCTTGAGATGGTCTTGACTCATTCACTCAACATTTCTAGTAATAAATATGTTGATTTGAGTTGATTTTTGATGCATGTTTAATGTGTGTCAGTGCCGCGGCCCACCACATGGCCCAATGTGTTGAGATGTGGTGCGCATGTGGATAATGTGAGTTTGAATCAGACTTGTTCCAGTTTTGTTCTGCTCATGCACCAATTAATTAAAGAATGACGGAATGAGAGATTGAATTTAGGTCATGATGTTGAACTGGGTGGAAAGATTATCGTTTCCAGCATTCAGTATTACAGTTACGGTTAATCGTATTAGCCTTGTGCGATTATAAAACAGTCAAATCAACGAGGTCTTCTGTGGTGGTGTGTGACTTTATCAGTACAGTGCCACACCAGACAAAAGAGTCACTGCCACATTATCCAGACTTCCTGTCTGCTTGATTAAAGGAAAGAAACCCTGACCTCCAAAAGGCTTCAGAGAAACCAGTGACAGAGAACAAGTTACCAGAGTAACACACACATCCTGTGTTCTATGTGTTTAAAAACCCTACTCTTATGTTAAAAGGGTTTCCTCCTAACATACATATGGGTAGATTAATGCCTCTGTGTGGCTTTTAACTAGTGTACTCTTAACAAAATGCTTGACATGTTGTAATAAGATGGTAGGAGAGTGTGTGTCTGTGTGTGTCTGTGTGTGTCTGTGTGTGTCTGTGTGTGTCTGTGTGTGTGTGTGTGTGTGTGTGTGTGGCTTTAAGGAAATCCCTTAACCTCCATTTACCATGACCGCTAATAAAGGTCGTTTCCTGGACGTTTCCTTTGCGATCTTTGTATACATGTTCTGCTGTCTGAGAGTATACGTGTTCTGAACTCTAAAGCCAGGTGTTGGGAAGTAAATCGCCCAATCACAGGACACCAGGTGCAGCTTGGGATAGAAGTGTTCCTCTTCATCAGCAGTTTGACCAGGGAAAGAGGAAGTCGCCCGTCTCCCTGCTGGAAAAGAGCTGTGATCGTACATCACTGTGGTGACACATCACTGATGAGAATAACGCGATGTTCTCTCTTAAATCGGCGGTGATGAAATGTTGGCACAGCAATATAACTCATATCACACTTTCGAAGGCCATTTCCTGTTGAATCTCAGTCATGCCAAAACACAGGCGGACTGAATGTGTGTTTTTTTATTATTATTTTTTATTCAGGGTCTATGGAGAAAGTAAAGTTTAGATATTCCAGTGTGGAATCTTCCATCACATTCTCTGAATAACAATCTCAGCAGGCCAAGGATTCCTCTGTTTCAGAGATAGAGGACGTGACAGTGATGGTATACAGCATGCGGGTCTTATTTCTGCCTATACAGCACTAGGGCTGGGCAGTATAGCTTTACAATATCTGCTTAACACTGTGGTGTCAACACTGTTGTGATTAATATACAGTCTTTATTGCATACAGCAATACATGGTTATAAATGGCAGTATTAGTTTGGATGGATGGATGGACAGGCAGACAGATAGATACAGAAAAGATTTGAACCAACAATAACACGGTTTTTGCTGCCGATTTACAGTTTAGCAATTTGCACTATTCAGTATGTTGCCCTGCTATTGTAACAAATCAAGCCAGTGAGTAAGGAAACTGTAACATACTGTTATTGTAATGTGAGCTGTATATCTCAGTAAATTAGGCTCCATTCAGGACTGCTGCTGTTGACAGTTGTGTTCTTTAATAGAGGCTTTAGGACGCAGACAGGATAAAACTGAAGACCTCTTTAGATTTACTGTGTTTTCTACAGGGTGAATGAGAGGTTAAACAGAAAGTTTGTGTTGCCATGGCAGCATAATGATATGATAATTCAGGGAGGCCTCTCTGTCACGCCCTGTGTCACAGACATACAGAGGGAACTTGCTAAAAGACCAGCAGTGACGTCTTTATTTGAAGTTCTGGAATTACTGCCTGTCTTTGTGTGGATCTGTGATGGTAACACAAGCACGTTTTCTCATTGCACAATCTTTGTAATGACATGTAACATCTGACCTGAAACACACACACACACTGCTCTGGAGTGTGTGTGTTGATGGTGAGTATTTGGGATGTATTTTGGACACATGGATAGCAGATGTTAAACAGACACTCACCATGATTTAAGCACAACTGACTGGGTAAAAACACAGTCTTCCTGTGGAGAGAACCAGACCAGAACTGGGTTCATGACTGTGTGTGTGTGTGTGTTTACTTAACCATATATTGGGGACCCATAAATATACCCAAAAATCAGCAAAGCCCCACCAATCTGAGCAAAACCTCACTTTGGGGACATCCTCATTTGTAAAAACTATAATAGTTATATGACAATTGTAAAAATGCAAAAAGTTTTTTGTTAAGGGTGTGCATTAGGTTATATTGTTTATAACTAGCTGTGTATAAAAACAATATAAGTCTATGGAATGTCTCCAGTTAGATAAGTAAACGTGTGTGTGCGTTTTTTAGTATAGACTCATGTTGAGATTGTTTTCTTAACCCAAGGACGAGAGAAAATCCACCACCCAGATGAGAAAAGCAAAACATGCACTTGCATGCTGGTGTGTCTCCCATCTGTACAGCACACAGATGCTTCCAAGAGAATGTTTTCTTCTCCTCTGTGTGTTTCTGTTGACCATCAGTTCAGTTCAGATGTTTCCTCTCATGAGGCCTGTAATAAACCCTCTCACGACCGGTTAACTCAACACACAACAACCTGTATGACACACAACCAGCTGTATGACAAAAGCAAACGGCTCCGTCACATGACCACAGGAATATAAACACTATTTTTCCAAAGCACCATCGTTTATCAAATTATTGCATGTGGACAAATGTCTAAACAGGCTTTGATCTTTGTTTTAATCTCCAGCTGTAATTTCCTATTTAAGAACTACATTTTTGTCTTGACCTCAGACATGTTTCAACATTTTTCGTTCTTCTTTTTGTTTCGGTGGAGAGTGCTTGTGAGAGAGGGAGAACAGACCTGATGTGTGGATTAAAGATGACTAGCTATAATGTAGAGAGAGAGAAAGAGCACGTTTCTGGTATTTGAATTCTGGTATAATGACCAGAATGTATAATAATGAGATGGTTATAGAGTTTATTAGTCGTTATGCAAAAATATTTGACTGCAGAGAATGCCACCATGGATTGACCAATCGTAATCAAGCATTCTGGAGCCTTGTGTGATGCAATCCCCTTTAAAACATGGAAGGAAATATAAATGAATGTTTGTTGAAGCTAGTGTCTCATATGTTGATTTTTCGGTGTTGATAGCTGATTTATTGGGACATTGTAAGCACACTAAGTATCAACAACATTAAAGCCCAAATTTGTGCTTTTAAGATTAATGGAGTTGGTTTTAAATTTGAGGCATTTGTCTGAGGTATAGCCTGTAGGTACAGGATCTAAATAGGCCAAATATGGTATTAGTGAAAGACTTGTGCAAGACATGAGCACTGTGTGTTTATCCTCTAACTCCAAATATGAGTGTGAACACACTGCTCTGTTTCACACTGCTGTGCTGCTCTATATTCTGGTATTTTCCACAGGCACTGAGCCTCAAGCAGCGGAGCAGAAATGTAAACAGGCAGTGTCTGTCCTGCGGTGTCTCCTTCACTTTTCTCCCTCTCTCGCTCTGTCTTCTCAACTCGCTTTGGTCCATCTTAGAAGTGTCTCATCTGTGCCCTGTGATCCTGAGGAACCTGATTGGTGCTCTGTGAACAGTGACACACTGCCCTCTACTGGCCCAAAAAATATCAGTGCTGTGCAGAAATGCAAGGTGGACTACAATACAGCTTAGATCAGTCCACACAAACCCAACAGTCACGCACAAGCCCCTCCCCTGTCTGTAGGGAGATAGCATGACAGATCACAGAGCGAGTGTCTGACAGTTGTAATGTTCAGTGCTTCGCTGAGATGTTTTCTTATTAAACATGTCTTAATTCTTGTTTTTGTTATTCTTTCTTCAGAATTTCTCTGCACAAGTCCAGCTCTGAGGATGGATCAGGTCTGTGCCTCATTATGAGAACTTCTCAGCTATTGTTATGATGACCTTGTGGTTTTCTTGGAATGTTATTGGAATGATTTTGGATTCAGAGATGGATTAGAATGTTTGGGGTCACTATAAACACCAGACTGTGTGCATATATGGTGAATGTTACAAAACCTGTCAAGAAATGTCTGGGTCATAGTTCTCGCAAGATCAAAAGAAGAATAGCAGCTAACAGGGAGCGTTCTCAGAACGTTGGCAAACATGTTCTCTCAAAGTTATGAAAAAGTTTAAAAAGTAGTTAATGAAATGATTTAAAAATTATAGATTTAAAAAGTGACCAAAGCCAATAATGCTTATTTTAAGTTTTCAGTAGGACTTTATGCCTTATTTTCATTGAAAATTAAGCACTTTACACAATTTACACTGGCTTTAAAACATTATGTTCAGATCTTTCAAAGTGTTTGTGTGACCACAAATTTGTGTTTGAGGGTCCTGATGGCTTCCTTCTTCCTTCTGCTACAGGAAAGTGGGACAACAAGAAGAAAAACAAATCCTTCTGGCAGAACTTCCGAAAGTCACAGAAAGGGGTCACAAGGCAAACGTCAAAAGGTAATAAAAACAAATTCTCTAGTTTCCTCCCTCTAACGCTTCACGTCGGTCTATTTCACTCCTGACCCTTGTTCTCATTGGTCATCTCTGACTTAGCAGGAGAGGACATTGGCTATGTGGCCAGTGAGATCACCATGAGCGATGAAGAACGCATCCAGCTGATGATGATGGTCAAGGAGAAGATGATCACAGTGGAGGAGGCACTGGCGCGGGTAAACACCTCCTCAGCAAATGACCCTCCCTGACTTCCATTCATGTGTACTAACCTTTACTCACCCAGACTGACCACCCAACTCCTTCCTTCCTCCAAACACACATATACACACACTGACCCGCATATATGAACACATGCACACTGACCCTGCACTGGAGGGCTGCAGTAGATCCGTAGTGCAAATAATGTTTGGCTGGGGTGAAGGGCTTCCGGTGTCTAATTTCTGAAGTAGAATTAGTCGAGATTAATCGGATGGACCTCTTATGTTTTATTTCACTGTTCAGATGTGTGTGGGTAACTTTAGGACTCTCTCTCTCTCTCTCTCTCTCTCTCTCACTCTCTCACTCTCTCTTTGATTTTGTTTCAACAGCATGATAATAAATAATTATCATCTGACCATGAACCTGGGGATGGTTGTAGAATTTGGCTTCTCTCTCTCCACAAGGCCAATATTGATTCTCTTAAACTAACTGTGTTCTTCAATCCTAAAATTTCCTACATCGGGCTGTAGCTGATGTATTTCTGTTATGAGCAGTCTTGAGTGACTGGTTTTGAATCAATGCTAAGCCTTTGTGGATAGTCGAAATCATAAACGCTTGAACGCAAGCTTCTGCATTTGTGTATGAATGCGTGTTTGTCTACCGTGTGCTTAAGTTGCGTGTGTATGTTTGTGTTCGCTTGTTTAGCTAAAGTGTGTAATTCCAAATGAAACTCCAATAACGACTGTTTCAAAAGTCTGCCATTGGTCAGTCACATAATTAGCCACACCCCCAACTCATGCTATTGGTTGAGGAGGCATGTGTAGTAGCCCCACATTCAGATAGCACAGAAGATATAAAAAATTACACACTTCACCTAAACGTTGGAAGCATTGTTTGTGTGTTGTTTGTGTGTGTATAGATGTGTGGTATTTTCTAAGAGATAGGGCTGTGTGTGTGTGGGCGAGGGCCGGCTGTCTTTGACTTCTTGTTCTTCATAGTTAAAGGAGTATGAGAGGAACAGACAGTTGAGCAGCAGTACAGACACACCACAGTGGACTGATGGATCCAGTCCCACTGTTAACCTCTCCTCCGACTACAACGTAAGTACTGTACCCAACCACCCAGACTGTAGAGCTGAGCGCACGTGTGTGTGTTTCTGTGTGTGCCCGTCTGTGCGCGTGTCTTTTTGTGTTTGCCAGGGAGCCTGTGAAAGTTAACCTAAAGGAGAGATGAAAATTAATTGGTTAATTATTTGATTAATCTCTGTGTGCAGGGAGTTAAAAATTAATAAATAATCAATAAATATAACAAAAAGAACAAATAAAAAAAACAAGTTATTGTATATATGATAAAACAAATTTTCAAAGAAGTGCTAAATCTAAAAGTTTTGTTAATGGACTGGTCTAGTCCAGTTTATTTAAGGATGTTTAAATGAAAGCTGATTAGTCGTGTGTGTGAATATGGAGGCGCTCTTGTTGATGTAACAGTCTAAGACTCTTAGTGATGTCATTTCTTCTTGGCCTGTGGCACTGGCACACTGAAAGTCCCCTGATGATGAGGTCATAATGTGTGTAAAGTGAAGAATGATATCTGGACATTTCTGATGCTTTGAAACAAACCAATGAAATTAGTTAATGTCACACTTATTTGGCTCTAGTTACCATTACATTGTGTGTGTGTGTGTGTGTGTGTGTGTGTGTGTGTGTGTGTGTGTGCTCATGGATAAATGGGCTCATGGGTTTATGTTGCCTTTCTGGAGGATAAACTTCCAGTACACGTACATACAAACACACACATAGTTTTCATGGAAAGTTTGACTTTGCTGTCAGCCTGTGCAAGCAAATATACACCTCCTGCTCTAATGGTCAACAGCTACACTGTCTTTGCGATGCTTTTTGATGTTAACAAACCACAGCACTGCTTGGCTCTGCTTTGAGATGACCACAGCTCTCACACAGTGCTTGCAGCTACACAGTGACTCACTCCACCCTCTGAAACCATGTGGAGGTTCTGCCCGTCCCCACGGCACAGTGTGTGTGTGTGTGTGCTTTTAGTACATCTGTGTGTGGGTGTGTGTGTGCAGCCAGCATGATTTTGCATCTTTAAGGGCCTTAATGCAGGAGACCGTGGGCCTGATTTAAAGCGACCTCCTGCTAATGGATTCACCCTGGCAGAAGGAAAAAGCAAAAGAGATTTAAAGTAGAAGTGTGGGTAAATTTTATGGAAAATCATTTACTGAAGGTCTATATTTTAAGTTTTCTAGCATCTTTGCATTAAGCATGTTTAAACCCTTCTCCTAATTGTCAATGACCTTATGTACAAACATTTTTGTTGCTTTTAAAATTAAGGTTGTGGGTTCGATTTCTTTTAATTTTATGAATAATTGTATCAGAATAATTGTATCACAGTAATGAGAATAACACCTTTGTTTTCTCCCCATAATAATAAAGAGTTAAAAAAAGTTATTTTCTTTTGCCAAAATAATATAATTTCATATTCTTTTCTCTTGATTTTTGTGGTTGAATATGATCCGGATGTTTCCTGGTGAGATCATAAGTTACAGTATAAAACATTATAGTCAGTAAAAAGGAAACAAAGTCTTATTCATACAAACTCTCTGTATCACTGTACACCCAAGGGTCTCTCTCTTTCTGAAATGCACACATTTCCTCTGTCTCTCTACCCTCTATAAATCACGACACACAAGCATGTACAAATTGAATTGCAGGGTCTGTATAAGAAAATGGATCTCTGTAGGAATTGTGGCCTCTGGGCTGATGATCTCCTGTTTATAAATGAAAATGTGTCAGTCGTAGTCTGCTAACGGTTTAACCGACAGGCAGCACACTGTAAGCAGAGCTCTCTCCCGGGATTCAGCTGATCTGAGTTCAGTTTAGCCTTAATCGGAACACTGAGACCTCACTGTGTGCCTAAAGTGTTCCGCTGTCCCGAGATCAGTGTCGGCCGCATTCAATAGAGTGATCCATCAAAGCTCAACTGCAGTTAGCTGTTGCGTGATCAGTTTTAGCAGGATATAACACAGAGGATGTACTGTATCTCTATATGAATTAACTGCACCCAGATCAGCCTTTCTTCTCTCTGGCCCACATTCTTTCACTCCTCTGAAGACCATTAAGGATGTTCAGGGGTCATTGGGGAGACCTCGCAGAGTTTCCGGACTAACAAGCGCACGCCTTTGGCCGCGATCACTCCCCCGTCCCTCGATATTCCAGATTTTTGGAGTTTCCTTCAAAAAATCTGTTTACAGTTCGTATTTGCCTCAGCGTGAGATGGCTTCACGTTGGGTTCTTTGCCTGGACGGTAACATCTTACCTGCACGTGAGGAAACTTCAACGGGTGGAAGCACAGCTGGACACATCTGAAGACATTCCGGTTTTTATACTTTACTTTCTTTTTCCTCAACCTCTCATTTCTTTTCTCTTGCTTCTGTTTGAAATGTGGCTTTGTGAGCCTGTGTTGATGACTAGAATCATAATCAGAAGTAGTTATGGTTGTGCGTGTTGTTCGCTGGGCCAACCACAGCTAGTGGTTGAACATGACTGTACGTGACTTCTATAACACCATTGTCCAGATGTTATTTTCTTCCGACATGCTTGCGCGTGCATGCGAGCGATATATTCTGGATGCTTTTGTTTATTATGTAAAGTAGCTGTGCTAAATCTTTTTAATTCTTTGAGCTGTGCTGCTGAGAATCTGGGTTATTTGGAGTGTTTTTCAACCATCTTCACAAACAGACCCTTTTCTGTTTGACCGTTTTTGGTGTTCTGATGTTTGTTCGTCATGCAGGGTTCCTCTGTGGCCTTGAATGATTAGGAAAGATTACTCATGGTAAACCGATGAGACCGTCTTTGTGTGTGTGTTTATGTGGTTGTGTTTCAGGTTTCCAGTAACACAGATCACATTCAAGCTCAATATCTTAGTGGGACACTTATGTGCAGGGATGCACAAATGAATTTGCCCAACATTAGCGTTGGTCAAAACATCTCAATTTCAACTGATGGTTTAAAAATAGCCGACGGCCAATACTGATTATATCTTGTCAGTAAAAAGATGGAAAGATAAACATTAGTCCATACTGCGGTGTACTTCTGCAGTAAACAAAATGCTTTTGGAGTGAAACTAGTGTTTTTATAAAATTTGGATTTGCAAGCTGCCTTTCCTTAGTGTGTGTGTGTGTGTGTTAGTGAGTGTGTGTGTTAGTGAGTGTGTGTGTTAGTGAGTGTGTGTGTTAGTGAGTGTGTGTGTTAGTGAGTGTGTGTGTTAGTGAGTGTGTGTTTGTGTCCAAGTTCCTGAGTTAAAAGTAAATATTGACATTGTTATTGTTGATCATAGACATACAGTGTCATGAAATAGATCTTTCCTAGTGTCTGCTTACTGTGCTACAGTGAAATACAGTGTGCATAGATAAGACTATATTAGTGGTTTGTTTGCATCCAGTCACATTTTAATTGATGTATTTGGATTAATCATTAGAATGATCTCATCCACAGATGCTCATTTATACTCATCTCCATAAGAAAAGACTTCTGAATAACACGTAACTCTTTACTGTGGTCTGTTCATAAGTCATGTTCCCAGCAACCTCATCCTAAACATCTCATTATGTGTTCATGTCTGTTAAAACCATCGCTCTCTGTTTTGGAGTATCTCATTGTGGAAGAAATGTTGTTGGTCATTTTAGATGGTCTGGAAGTCAGAGTGTTGACATCAGGTTTTGTCTCTGCAGTCTGTGGAGCAGTCAGATGATGAGCAGGAGGACTCGGTGAAGTTCAAGAGACTTCACAAGCTGGTCAACTCAACTCGACGTGTTCGCAAGAAACTCATCAAAGTGGACGATGGCAAGAGACACGGTTCACAAGGTAGGAGGGTTGTGGGAACGTTGTTCAGCTGGTATTAAATAGCTTGTCAAAACATTCTTTAAATCTATATATTTACGTTAATCTGTTCTTTTGATGTTATCCATATTTATAATATTTAAAAAACTCCACTGGTATTAAATAGTTTACTTCAGAATTTTCTTATTTAGTATTTTTGTCTTGTTTTTCAG
>JAZGTK010006214.1:0-21141 GCA_036877625.1 Ambastaia sidthimunki
GACGTTGTACCTACCCCATCTGACTAATTCATTTTTATGGAGGGGTCTTAAAAGCATGAAATTGACTTTTTTCCTGTCTGGTGCTTTTCACGTTGCAGGATTGTCGCCGGTGAAGAGTTTAGGATGTTAGCGTCCTTGTTGTGCCGTCAGCCAATCAGAAGTGTTCTGACATCATTGCTCCAGTGTGATTGGTTGAAAAAGGAAAAAACACACTCACAAAAACACTTTTTACCTCAGTTCATAAAAACTGTCTGCTAAAATGAACTCCGTAATCCTTCCTTCCAAGAACTGATACGATAAATTCTAAACAGACGAAGCAAAACGAAGAAAAACACGGTTAGATAAAGAGTGTTTTATTCGTATGATCAATGATTTTGCCCTGAGCTAGTGGGAGTTAGTATTGACTTGCATAATAGCTCTTGCACTTCAAATATAGCTAACGTAGGAGGACTAGCAACATGTTCATGAACTGGCTGTCTGCAGATCAGAGCATCGCCCACAGTCACAAACACGCAGCATATTGCTGGCTTGTGTCATCTTGTGCGCTGCGGTCCAAACCTGGTACCACAAACGTCTCGTTCTGAAGGGCGAAGGGACCATTTGGATTTCATTTTGCACACTTGTTTTGCAGATATCGAATGTCAAATGCGGCCTTGGGAAATGGCCATCATGTTCAAAAATGGCTCTTCATCTTCTTGATAAATTAAGCACAGAGATGAAATTTAAAAGAGCGCAGAGTTTAAGTCATTAATGCCGCTGTGTGTGAAAGTGAACAATTCTGATCACATTATTCAAAAGTGCTGATCACTCGTTTCCAGTTTCAAACCACGTCAATCATATTAATAAAAAAAACATTTTTAGGTAAGGGAAGGTGTGGCTTAAAGTGAGAAATATCTTGGGCAGATTTATTACAGGTGAAAATAGGCCAAAAAAAAGAGACTTAACTTACTGTAATGTCAAATATTCTTGTCCTTCATTACTGTTACTATTAAAAAAAAAGAAAAATCCTTTGTAATCTGCTTAATAATTCTGGACACAAATATTTCAGAAAGTTTATTAGAGAAATTATAATTCATCTGAAAGTGTCAAATCTCTCTTTTTTTTAAATAATTATTTTAAACCAAACGTTTTGGGACTCAAACTCCAAAAAACGAACTGCCTGATAACTATGTGCACAGTGTATTTCATGACATTAATGGAAATAACATTTATTAGAAGAGTTGTTTTAAAAACCTTTACATGCTGTGGACATTAACCCGGCCCCTCATGTTAATGCTTCCTGGTTTAAGACCAGCGTGTTTAAAGACCAGCGTGAAGCCAGACTGTCCTGCCAACAGCCACTTTTTCTTCAGTAAAAACGTGTAATGGAGCAGATTGGCCACCAGCACCTGCATGCTGTAGAGAGGGGCAGGAGTGTCCTTGAGCAAAACACAACCTCTGGCTGCCCTAGGAGGACTGATCCGAGCCCACTGGCATGAGTGTACTCACAGTGGGCACCCTGAACCGCCCCCGGGTGAGTTTGACACCCAAAGCCTGGTTCATTTCGACAACAAACGCGGACAATCGAGCCCAAGCACGGTTCAAGCCTAGTGTGAGTACATCTTTAGTCAATCTGGATAAAAATATCTGCTAAATGACTCACCTACTAGTATATCTCACAAACTCCCTTCTGTCTGAACACATCAATAAAACAGAGAGCAAAGGAGAGAGAGAGAGTGAGAGAGAGAAAGAGAGAGAGACAGAGAGCTACTATCACACAATACATTTGCTTATTTAGCCTGTAAAAGATAGTTCAGTCAAAACAAAAACAAAAACCATCATTTACTCACCCTCATTTTATACTAAACACAATTTTTTTCTTCTCTGGAACACAAAAGAAGATATTTTGAGAAATGTGCTTTTGTGTCCGTACACTGTAAGTCAAAGGGTGCCACTGTTGTTTGGCTACTTTAAAATATCTTCTTTTGTGTTCCTCAGAAGCAAAAAAGTCACACAGGTTTGGAAATAGATGAGGGTGAGTAAATGATGGAAGAATTTTCATTTTGGGATGAACTAACTCTTTAAACACTGGCGAAGAGTGTTACACAAATCTCCATTCACTCTAAAGAACAAAAACAGCTCAGCTACACCCACTTGCCCTTATATTCCCCCCTGCTGCTGTAGTAAGCAAAATTAAAAATGTAAACACACACACTCGTGATAAAAAAAACGCATCTCACGCACAACACAACCGATTACATCTGCTGTACAAGCCATCACAACCTCCCGCACCAAAAGTCAGCATCTGATTGGCTGAAACAACAAGCTACGAGATGCCAACTCAGCTGCCCCAAAAAAACATATGTAGAAAGAGTTCTCAATGCGGAGGGATTTACATCTGAATAATTCAGAGGGTGAGATCTGAACAGAGGAAGAGGTTGGGTTATGTGTCCCAGTGCTCCAGACATTATGACGCCGGAGCGAGCCTGTCATCTGGATGTCCTTATTGTCAGACATGATCAAGGAGAAAGATCTCAGTTCCAGAAGGAACAAGGTGACAGAGATGTGATTGGCTGACAGGAAGGTGTATAATGACCAGAGAGAGAGAGAAAGGGAGAGAGAGGGAGAGAGACACCTGGCGTATAGGTCAAACTTAACATACGGGCTTCTCATCTCATCTACCTGTTATTTTGTTTGTTGTTGGCACAAGGTTAACAAAAAGGACTGTAAGACCTGGAGACAGGCCCTGCTGAAAAGTTCAGCTTAGGTCAGCATGAATTTTAATGCTGATCCAGGCAGGTTTATGCTGGTTAATGTTGCTGGTGTTGGTCTAGCCATGCTGTTCACCAGTAAAACCTAAGACCACGCTGTTTTTGTAGCAGGAAGGCCACTTGCTAAACAATAAATGTTAAATATGCTAGAAACACATGCAAAATCTGGCAGCTATAGGAAATGTATGACTTATTCCAAAAGGGCGTTACAACAGTTCTTTAAAAGAACATCATTTACAACATCAAAATGCATCAAGTACCTGAAAGGCTGAAACAACAAGCAGCAAACTGTTTAGCTGATTTGATATATGGAAACAGTTCTGGAAATTTCTCTCGTTCTCCACTGAAGCAGACAGAAGCTACACTTTCATATCTAGTATGGCAGCTGTCCAGGGCCGCTTCCAATATGGCCGTCGAGTGGACCGACAAAAACGACTTTGTTAAAGATTGACAGAGATTGACAACCAAGACTGATCGTTTTCAAATGAACTTGTCAGTGTGTGAGACACACATGAGGATCACAGAATGCAGCTCCAGCCTTTAAAACTGAAGCTTTCACTCAGCGTCAGTCTCATGCGTCTGTTATTCTGTCTGTTATTTTTGTTACCTGCTGGGAACTTTGTCAGCGAGACCTCCACCATCATTCACCATCAAATTCATACAGCACCATCTTTACTTTGCCCTGCCTGTGGAAGCCTTCTATGCTTGTTGCTATGCAACATACGTGCTAAAACTGTAATGCCTATGTACAAAGGATCACATACAGACATTTTGTACCAGAGTCTCATTATACCTCCATAGACGCACCTACATTACACCATGTAGGCAGACAGGCTAAGTGTTCTGGAAACACAGAGAGTCCCAGCTAACAGAAAACGTTCTCAAAATGTGGGCCAATATTTTCTAAAAGGTCTCTCACAGTTATACAAATGTTCTTGCTGTATTAGTAGAACATTTTTAACGTTTTATATGTCCTATATCAAAAACATTATTCTTTGTTTTGTTTTTAAAACGTTCCACTAACAACCTTTTAAAAATAATGTTCTTAGAACCAAACAACAACATTAATACAACAAATAAAAAACTGGATGTTTTGAACGTTTTAACACTTTTGTTACTTCATGAAAATGTTCCTACATCCTAAAACTGTTAGCTGGGATACTTACGCAAGCATGATTTTCCCTCTCTGCCGGGCTCTCCGGCAGCCCTCGGCACTTAGGAGTAAGCAGTTCACTCTAAGCCAGGAATCTAAATAGTTTCATCTGTGCACACACACCTAAGGGTCTCTTCTCATCAGTCTGCACCTGCTGTTACAGTCAGTTTACTACAGCAGAAGAGCCGGCCTGGCGCTCGCTCAACACTCTTTAACACCGCCGAGAATTGCACTACGAGAAACTCTTTATTATAAAACTGATAGTTCTGGCTCTGAAATCTGATTGGTGGAAGCACTTAAACAGCCGATAGACACACACCTGTGACAGCGCATCAATTGAATTCCGTGTTGCCGTGCCAACCTGCTACATCGCTTGGCAACCGTAAACAGTCTACTGTAAGCCTAATGAAGTATATTAGTTGGCAGATGATTCTGCTGTGGTTGGTGTTTTATAAAAGCCTCAGATATTCAGCACAGCAGCAGTTCTTTCTTGTGTTACTGCTTAATTTTAGTTGTCATGCTGCGGGTTTGGTTGCAGGATTTTCTGTTGGGGAAAGAGTATTTTTATTGCTTATAACACAAGATAATTGTAGAAAATGTATTTCAACACAGATATTGTCATGAGAGGTTCATCTGACAGAAATACCCCAGTGGCAATTAAAGCTTAGATGCATTTATGGTTATATTTACCCCATAGGATACGCAAACCGCTGATGATCAGCTCATAATTCTCCCCAGGAACTCACAGCAAATCCTTCTGTTTCCAGCCCCATTGCAGCCCTGTTCCTCTCATACCCACTCACTCTCAACATCTTCTGCCTCAAAGCCCAGCTCAGATCCCCTCAACAGACTTATTAGCCATCTGGCTCTGGTGTCGAGAGGGTCCCCAGGGCGGCATCACACTCCCAACAAACCATCCTAATTCTGCTCTGCTTGACTCAGCCGAGGACTTGAACGGGGAACGTTTTCAGAACGTTGGCTCTAAAAGTTATTAAAACACTTTCTTGCAGTAATGTTAATAGAACTTCCTAACATTACATGGTTACATATCTTAAAAACATTATTCGTAAGTAGTTTGTGGAATGAGATGTTTAAATAACAGCATTACAACCCTTAAGCAATAATGTTAATACAAAAAAAAAATCTAAAAACTGGACATTTTGAACATTTCTAAGCCTTATATTTACATATTTAACGTTTTGTTACTTAACAAAAACATTGGGGAAACGTTACAACTCGAGTGTTAGCTGGGTATTCCCTTACAACAATCAAGATCTGCCAGCCTCAGAAATACCAAACGCTGCCATCACTTTTGGCAGAACACAACGTGTTCCACATACACACACAGACACTGTAACCCAAACTCCTATACCAGTTAGCAGACTCCTGTCATTTGTCATGTCCGTGATGAATTACGCCTTTTGCTGAAACCAAGTCTGTGGTGCAGAGAAAGAGAGAAACAAAGACAGATAGAGAGAAAATCTCTCTTATTTTATTGTGCTTCCTACCCAAACGTGAAAAAGGCGATCAGGTCCCAATATATCCAACAACCCAAGAGTCTCTCTGGTCTTCCTGAGCAAAAGACAAGATGATCTGCTACACAACACAGGTGTTTGTTTAGTGAAGATTCCACAACACTGTAAACAATATAACATGTTTCTAAAACCGGAATATAAGAAACAACATCTGCAGTAAAAACCTATTCATGTATCTTCTCATTAATTTTATTCAGACGTCAAAATCGAGTACATAAAGCGATGGAAAATGTTTTAAAATGTACATGAAACTACAATTTACAAGTAACAGATGTAATGCAAATTAACCCACAACACAAATATCTTTGCCGATCTTAAAATGTTGCCATGACTATTTAAACTAAATAACTAAAGGAGACTCTATAAACTAAGTACCAAACTCTAGACTAAGTAACTAAAAAAAAACTTGAAGTTGAACTTTTTTAAACACAAACTGTCTTAAACTTTTGACAGATCACATGAATATTTATCTCATAAACACTCATTAACCAAAAACAAACACAAAACGGATGACAATCAACTTACTGAATATTTTAAGTAGAGAAACAAACTCATCCTTACATCACAAAACAATGAGTTACTAAACCAGAAAACAACAGTGCAAATGTTAACAATGCTAACCCGTCATTAAAACCCCAGTGCATGCTGGGTACATGGTTAAACAGCATTAATCCAACTCAACTAGTATGCTAGTTGGTTTGGTAGGTGGAAAATATTGATTTGTACCATAAACACCTGGTTGAGAAGCATCACTTAAGCTCCTGAAAGTTATAAATTGGTAAAATTTTAAAATATTAAGCCACAATATACATAAAGTATGTCCGTTTACTTTTTCAGTATTGTTGACCTGAACTATGTATGATGTTACAGTGCATGTTTTCTGCCCGTTCTCTTTTTTTCTCTCTCTCCACCTCTCTCTCCACCTCATGTCCCATGGTGAGGCTTCCTTCAAAACATCTCTGTAAATAATGGCCAGTGGCTTTTATTTATGTTTCAATCATGAATCAGAGCTCGGCTGCAGCCACTGGCTGTCAGACACACATATATCATCCATCCACGTGAGAGTCCTAACCACACACCTTCTGACCCTCCCACATCTTTCCCAACACACCCGCACACACAGGACTTATTTTCTTTATATTGTGGGGACAGACATCTGGGGGTTAGTGGCCAAAAGGGAACTTACATCCCTATGTGTGTGTGTGTATCCCCAAGTCTTAGTGATAACAAAGTGACTTTCTTTACCAAGTGTAATGACCCTGCTGGACCAACATTCTCATAACATTCTCGGAACGCTGGCGAACATTCTCTAAAAGTTCTCTCAAAGTAAACAGAAACATTCTTGCAGTAAAGTTAGTAGAACTTTTTTTTACATTATATATCAACATTATTTTTAAATCGTTAGTGGAAATTACAGAAGTTTAAAAAATGTTTGAAAAACAATAATGCAACGTCTACACAACGTCGCACATTTGAGCCTTCCTAAAACTTTCAGTATCATTTTTGTTATAAAAATGTATAAAAAAAGTTATTAAATAAATAAATTAATAAATAAAAGTGGAGTTTGTATACATATATATTATGTACACTGTATATATTTGTATATATAAGATATACATTTCATCACTTGTCTGAGACATTGGTCAATGTTTATCATATGGAAACATCTCACAATACAGCATGAAAAATAAGCATCTTTACTGTTTCTGAAAGAACCGTATATGTGAGTGGAACAAAGAACCATAAAGCTCAGATAATGTACCGTGAAGAAACATGAGCACCCACATCTATACTGCCAGATTCACGCTGCTTGCTTGTCACAAATGGTGCAAAATACATTTGTCTCATTTACGTATAGTTTCTGAGGCTGAAACTCCATTAGTCTGGCAGGAACTTTGGCTTGTGTGCAAACACCTCTAAACAAACTGAGACCAAACTCAGATGTCTGCGGCACCAGCCTGCTTTGTTTATTACACGCTTCTGTGAAAACAACTAAATAAATACAAGCGTCATAAAAATAGTTCATGTGACTCGTGCAAAACATTCCACATCTTCTGAAGTCATTGTGTGAAGGACAGATTCACTGAAGATCTTCTTAAACTCTTAAAACGTCAATAATGATGCCTACACACACCCAACTAACAAGTTTAGGTTGTAGAAATGTTTCCGTAATGCTTCTGTTAAGTAACAGAGATGTTAGCATTTTTAATAGCATTTTTGGCTATAAGAACATTTTTCAAACATTTTGTATTGTGTAACATTTTTGATGTTTGAATAACTACTTAAGAATAATGTTTTTGATATAAATTATATATAATGCTGGAAAAAAAACGTTCTACTAATTACTGCAAGACGTTTTTTGATAACTTTGGGAGAACCTTTTGAGAACAATAGCTAACCATCTGAGAACGTTCCCCGGTAGCTGGTTCTACACATAAATGCTGAAGGAAACGTAAAGATGTCAGATGTTTAAGACACATTCTTACAGTATATTGCCCTGTTTTAACTCTCCAATTCATTTTCATCACACCCTATTAAACTCAGATTTGCCTGTTTGATGAAGGATTCCACTTTTCTCCTCTAAATCTTCATACCACAGACCTGAAAAACTGCTTCCTGAACCACAATTAAAAAGCTCTTAACAAGGTTAGCAGGGTTAAACAAACCTCTGTCTCATTTCCATACCAACAGAGCACTTTAACTGCCGGCCACCATGACACCTACAGCCATTTACTGATCTCAGACCTGCACAGATGAAGCCTTCTCGAAATCACACGGCAGTGTAAGACAGAAAGACCCAGAAACGCTGGACTATTACCACCCAGAAATTGACTAAGATCAGATTGAAGACACAACCAAATGTCATGTGACACAATGGTTTTGTAAGCCACCATCATTCTCAATGATGTTTCTGTATCTAAATCTCTCAAAACCTGGAGAGTATCACCTAAAAAAGTGTTTTGTTAGTATTTAGGCCTCACTTATTAGAAGTTCCCTTAAAATTTGGCCACACAAGAAATTTGTATGGGTGGCCAATTAGTTTTAAGTGGAGGGACTGAATCACCATCTACCCTCTGGCCTGTGGTAGGCAGTGGCAACTCATTAAAGAGACAAAACCTGGACTGTGGCTCTTCAACATTATGTGCTTCTCTAAGATTTTCCAGCAGTCCTTACAAGATATCTGTCTGAACGCTTTTCATTTTCCCCCTCAGTCAAGCACGTAACAAGCTAACCGACTTGTAAAATAAGAAACTGTTCCTTTTACCTGCTTCTAAACACACATTCGTGTAGATTAAATGAATTGCAGCTCTAAATAATAGAAGTTTAGGTGACGAGTGTATGTTCTACAAAAACAATCTGTGTGAAAATACGGTTTAAAGAAAAAGCAATAGCTAATAAGCGAACTTTACGTAGAAGATGTTAGCAGCGCAAAGGTTGTGGGTTCGATCCCAGGGAACACAAGTACTGATAAAAATGTTTACTTTGAATTCACTGTAAGTTGCTTTGGATAAAAGCGTCTGCCAAATGAGTGATTGGCCATTGTGTGATAATTGTAGTTCATTGATAAAACACAGTGTTTGCCGTCAGTCACAAAGACCTGCTGGTTGAATCTATCTGTGCTGTTTCAGGGGCCCTCAGCAGATCTCATTTGCAAGATGTCCATCATCTGTCAGAACAGTTTGATGCTCTGATGGTCCAGTGCGTTCCGCACACAATCAGGAAACAGACGCAATGAAAAAGCCGAAAGGATTGGAATGTTGGAAGGAATGGCCCAGGAGGAGATGATGTCATTTCTGCTGTGGTCATCAAGTCTGTCTCGTTTTCTTACAAACACATACCCAAAAAAGCACAAATGAAACAACCACAGTATGAACATGAACTTGAGGAGATGATAAAATTGCTATTTTAATTGGCATTATGCCATTATGATTTCTCCAAGGCAACAACCATTACTTGTTCTGTATCTTAGTGTGCAAAAGCATAAACAGTATATGAATATTTGCATGGAAAAATATACATACACACATACACACACATATGTGTGTAGATAGATAGATAGATAGATAGATAGATAGATAGATAGATAGATAGATAGATAGATAGATAGATAGATAGATAGATAGATAGATATTCATATACAATATACAAACACAGATATATATATATATACACACACATATCCATAAGTGTATATATCTATATATGTATGTATGTACAGTATGTATATACATATGTGCATGACTGTTTCTACATATATGTGTCTCTATGTGTTTGTGTGTGTATAAATATACATACACACATTACACATAAATATATCCAGGACACATTAAAACTGCAAAGAGAAATCAGCCTCACGGAGGGCTTGCATAAGATTTCATCTAGTTAATAAGAACAACATGTTATGTATGAGAAAGCTGTTGTTATATTGCTGTCTGAGGACGTCTCATACTGCAGCCCAGACTAACAGGTGGTTATTATGCTCTCACGCGGACTTACACAATCTGTCAAACACATGATATCATAGTTATTTTGAGAGGGAGGGAGGCACTGGAGCTATACATTTCCATACAGCAGTGTCCTGTCTCTGAGCACTTATATCCTTAACATTTCTTCAGAGACCACACGGACCAGAAAGGCTCCATCTTCCGAGGCTAATTGGATAAAAGGAAAGCGAGCTGACATCAGGCCTTTTAAAGGCGTTTTTATCGCACACAGTCAGGCCACAATAGAAGACAAACACGCTAGCGTATCCGCACCAGTCCTGCATCCGGCTCAACCGCTTCTGCTTTCAAAACAAGATCAAAGATGTCGCAGCTACGACGATTGTTTGTTTGCGATACGAGAGCAGCGTCTGAATTCTGAGGGCGATCAAACGTTCCTGCAACGGTTAAAGAACGACCCTCTGATGTGATGTGACAGCGCCTTTTTCGTCGACTTCAAAAAATGACCAGCAGCCTTTGTTGGTCCACTGGCGGAGAAACGTAAACCATATGATTAGCAAAAGAGTGGATGTTCTAGCAGGCGTACTTTAATGTGTGTGTTTGTGTAGTATCGGCTGCTGATTGATGGCCGTTGGTTATTTTTGTATTGCAGTCACAGGAAGGCAGCGAGGAACCTGTTTTGCGCACACACAGGGGCCATCTGGCATGCTGGCAGCACATTTGTGGGGTGAGGAAAAGCCTCTGCTTTCTGTCTTATGATGTTTAGCATGAGCGTGTGACTGTGTCTCTGAGCACCTGTTAAAAACAGTGTTTGAAATGTTTCACAGGAATGTTTTGCTGATGCACAAAAGATGTTTTCTTACAACATTTCAATAACCTTCACCTTCCAAACTGACTGTTCTGCTTCTAGTACACTCTGTTTAAAAGCTTTAAAGGCACAATATTGACAGATTATTGACAATAACAAATAGCTATTCTCATAATGCTGACTTCATAGTCTGCAAATATTGGATTTTCATCACCGGCATCCCTTCACCATGTGTCCAGTTCCACATAAACAAGAACCCATTTAACAGGAAGTGGGCAGGGCATGTTGACCACACCCCTTACCATATACCAGGTACCGCCTAGTTAGTTAAGCCTACTAAACACAAGACAGCACTCTTTAAAGACTGCAACAAAAAGTCTTAATTCACCTGAAATTTACCAACCTGGTTTAGTTGTGCAAACCATTTTTACAAAGCAAGATAAGAGCAACAACCAATGAAAATGTAAAAAAAAAAGAGAGCAGGTCAGGCTAGCGAGAAAAAAATCTAAGTACCAGCTAACAAGTTCTTAAACTATAAAAGCATAAAAAACTTCTAATGGTCTTTTCAGCTTTCTTAAGTTCTTCATATTGTTTGTTGTATCGTTGTGTTTCCAGCACAGCAGTAGCAGTTTCCACTCATTTCACATCTAATGCATCTCTCTTCCCTCTCACGAGAGACAAAAAGAGTATTAGAGAGAGAGAGAGAGAGATGGCAGCCCCAGAAGATCCTTACATCTCACAGAAGGTTTAATACCATTGTGATCTCTGGTAAAATCAATGGCTGCTGCCTCGGCACTTATCAACGCTGCTTTCAACACAGCCATTGAAAAAGAAATCCAATACTCTTCCTTTAATTGAGCTATTAATACTCAGCTGGATATCACAGTGGCACTGACTGCACCCATTAGGTTGTATTAGATGAGTGAGGTCATTCTCATTTGAGCTCCACACCCCCCTGCATCCAATCACGAGCCTCAGAAACACGTTCTATCACGCTGTCCTTTCGTTCTCCCGCTCCTGCTTGCTTTCTGATTGGACAAATAATCATCACAATCTTCAGTCACCTCTGTGTGTCGCAAGAGCGGACGGGTGACATTTTACTAACCCCTTATCCCTCACACACCATATTTCAATTTCAGTTAAATGTCATTAATCAATTTAGCTGGAAATGTCAGGATTTTTACGCTCGTGTGCTCAGTGCGGGGCACTTAACAGGGCTAACAGGAAACGTTTGAAAAACGTTGGCCAAAAGTTCTCTCAAAAGTTATCAAAATAACGCTCTCTTGCAACGTTAGTAGTTTTTTTTAATGTTATATACCAAAACCTTATTCTTAAGATTTTAATAGAACGTTTTAAAAACATTGCAAAAGTTACAATTCAAAATATTTGAAGGTTTTTCATAATCAGGCAATAACGTCAGTAAAACATATAAAAACATTTGTTTCGAATGTTTCTAGAACTTTCAAACTAACTTTTATTACTGATACTGATATTAAATGATAAAATTTAATTTAAATTTTTTTTTTTAAAATTATTTCATTACTTTATGGAAATATTAGAGAAACATTTCTACAACTTAAACGCTGAAAAAAGTGTTAGCTGGGCCCCATACTGCCTTTTGTTACCTTTTCATAAAATATGAGGCACGTCATCTTCGCTGTCGATTTCCTGTAGATTGGCGACTGCGGATGGACATTAAACTCGGTTCTTTTGCTTCATTCATTCTTGCACTTTATAACTCACTGCCCCTCCCCTTCATTTGCATAACTCTTGGATTATTAATTTCAATACCTGCTTCTCTTTTGTTCTTAATAAAGACTGAGGTAAGCACAGAACCAATGGCACATCTCTGCTGCTCTCCCTGAAGCATGAAATTGGTTTTGCTCTTACGGTCCATATCTGAGTTCATAAAAACAGATTCTGTCCATCTGGCTTTTTAGAATGACCTGTGGGTGGAGCCAGACGTGACAGACCGCAATACATCAGAGAGCTGACGGGCTTTGCTAGGACAGAATAAACATCACTTACTGGACAGGGTGAGACGATTGTGAGGACAGTTAAAACAAGAGGAGAAAACACTAAAGACCTTTTCTACAGATGCTTCACCTGCCAGGAGTGGCATGAAAAAAGGGCCTTGCTTTTAAATCACCCCTTACAAACACACACTCACAACAAACATAACATCAGTGCAAACACTGTAAAGTTTACTCAATACTGTAAAGCTGTAAACTCTGTATTTACCTGCAGTATTCATCTAATGTAACATGGTTTGCAGTATCTGTGGTCTGCTGTTGATTACCACTGAAAATAATTTTGTCTCATCCTATAATTACTGAAAACAACATCTACAAAAAAATGTCAGTCAAAGACCTAATGTGGAATTTATGAGGTCATGATTATGGCTAAGGAGGCTTTAAAAGCTCAACATGTTTTTGTACTTGGTGAAATTTTCTACATGGTGAAATTTTCAAATTTGTCTGTATGACATAAGAACGTGTTTTCCAACCCAACACATTTCTGTTTGCGCGATATAAAGTGTTTTACAGGAAGTGATGTCACACCTGTTATCCTCGTTCAGATATAATTTGTGCTATCGCACAACACTGCTAATGCTTAACGCGGCACTACGCAACTCTAACTCAAAACTACACAAAATAAATTGTACTTTTAAAGTACATCTTTATAATCACCCTATAGTCTTCATTTGTAAGTGTGTTTCAGTCCGTTTCGTTTGAATACAGTTGTATTTAACCGGGGGAACATTCCTACAACATGTCTTTACAAGTAAATCAGCATCAGAATGTGTATTCTGAATAGTTTCTGAGTGATGTACAGCTACAGGACTTTACTGCTCCTCACGTCTAAGCTGTAATAAAGACTCGCTGCTCTCCTGCACCTGTAAGTGGGAGTGCGGAGGACAAATTGTCAGAGAGAGGCCGTGACGGCGTTTCACGAGCCAGAATCTCGTCCTTCGCATGCCGCTCATGAATAATTCAGTGGCTGAGCCTTTCACACACTCTGTCAGCACTTAATGTGCCTTTACATGCTTCAGAAACAGCTGGATTTCTGCTTCCCTCTCCATCCTCTTACTGCCACTCAGTTCCTCATTGTGTGTGTGTGTGTGTGTGTGTGTGTGTGTGGACTCTCCATCTTGCCACTGTTTTCACCCTTTGATTTGGTTACTTAACCTCTTTCCCGCTGAAATGATGCTGGTGACGGTTGATACATACTGTAACCTGCCCGTAAACAAACATGACACAATCAGGTCATTGTTTACAAGTTTTACTCCATGTTTTCACATTGTAATTTAGTTTAGTGACTATTTCAACACAGTCTGGCTTTAAATATATATAAGGTTAGGCATTACTTATAACATTATATACAGTACGGCAAGTTATATATTAGGGCTGCAATGATATTGAAGAAAAATATGATATGCATAAGCTTCCTAAATATGCACTATTTAATATAATAATTCTTTATGTTTGAAAAACCAATTTAAGTTATACTAAAAATACATTTAAAAAAACAAAAATTATATAACCAACATATTTCACATTCTGTCTGGGAAAAGAAACACGTATTCCAACTAGCTTTTTATCTAGTTTTGACACTTAATGTTATTTTAAAACTTTACATGGTGGTGACATTATCCAGATATTAACATTAGCTCCAGCACCAGCCCTGTCAGTGTGAACGGGTTTAAAAACTCTCATTAGCACTTACATTTGTCATTCACCTCAGAATCTGAATCAACTCTGCATTTAACTATATCATTAATGTTGGAAACTGTATCTATGCCACTAGCATAACCAAAAACATAACCAAAAACACCTTCGCTTTCTGCCATTGGTTGGAGAAACTGATAGCCCCGCCCCAAACACACACTATTGGTTGTGCCAGCATTGCTGGGTCTCAAAACAAACAGCAATGTTTTGACGGTACAACCGTGTCTTTTCCGGGAAGTGAAGCCACAAATATTTATAGTTTATATATTATAGTTTATATATTATTACAACTATAAATATTTATAGTTTAATATTTATAGTTGTCTCTGCATATTAATCTGGGATAAGAGAGAATTTTAACATTAAAAAAATGGCAATATCACCCTTACATCCGAGTGTGTTCAATGAAATGTAATACTCAACACCAAGTCAATATTTTTATTCCTCGTGACTGAGCCATTGTAGAGGCCAACCTTTCTATTTCTATAATAACTTATTCCGTTTCCAAGTAAGATCTCTCCGACAGTAGTCGTGTTTACCGCAATGAACACATAATGAGAAATAGGGTTTCGTAAACACCGTGACAATTTAAGGAGACCGAGAGCTCTGCATAAAACAAATATTTTAAAACGTTGCATGCATCCGTATCCCCAGGTAATTCCTGCCGAGGCAGTTGAGACAGACTGTCACTTCGAGTCTGTTTCTCAGGCTCATGGGAAATCAAAGCAAAGAAAGCAGACAGAGAAATGAAGAGAGAGAGAGAGAGAGAGAAAAAGAGAGAGAGCAGGGTGGGGGGGTGAAGAGAGAGATCACACAAAACAAACAAGTTCTGCACATTTGTGGAGAAACAGCAACAGCTTTCTTTGCACCCGTCTCACACACATTAAAAATGCCAAATGAGGTCTCCTTCTCATCTCAGCTGCTTCTCTGAGACAGAAATGAGATTAAATGTAGAATTTAGCTGCTTCTCAGATCACTTCATTATCTCAACTGTTTCTCTAAAACAGTTTCTCAGATTAATCTCTTAAGAAAAAGTCATTAGTGATCTCATATGTGTTTCTACAAAGGCTTCAGAAGAGATCTCAGCAAGTCACAAACTCAGCTCAGATTCACCATAACACTAAAGTCTACAACCAAAAAAGATTTATCTTCAAAGTTTTTAAATTATCTGAGTTAAGCTACCCACATTAGTTTAATAGCTTTGTTCTCTTACTGCTGGTCAACAGTTGCCTGATGTTTCTCCAAACACCTGATAGTTAATCATTCTGTTGGCCTCAAGTTTTCATTTCTCCTAAATACATTTTGAAGGAACATCTAAACCTGAAAAAAACACAGATGAGAACTTTATTAAAAGAACAACCTGAGAGCTCTACAATTTTCCTCAGGCCAGTCAAGTTCTCATATTGCTCTAAATGCTTCTATTCATTTGCAAGCAGTTACTGACAACATCTTCGAATGCTCTTCTCTCCTTCTATCTCAGGAGAAAAACAGTGTGAGGACACAAACATACGCTAACACAAATACATCAGTCAACTTTAATTTGGTTTGGCTATGATGAGCAGGAGCCCAGGGCTGGGAGTGACAGAATTTCGTCTGCGCCTGTGGCTCTGTACGTTTTAATCAGGTTCGCTTCAGGTTACACTCAAAACTAATCAGTCTTACTCTTTGCAACCTGTAATTTGTTTAATTGTGTTATTCGGCAGCGTATCAGCCAGCTGGAAAGTGAACAACGCAAATGTCAAGCTGCTGAAACGTCACGGCGTGGGACAATCAATACACAATCACTTTAGAAATGTTCGTAAACACTCGCGGGAGAAATGCAGTTGTCAGTCGCACGTGTTCTATTTACTTAAAAGAGCAGCACGTCCAGACGATTACTGTCACGCCGAACGCTTTCCTGTCATTTGCAAATGGGCATTTATTGATGCTGAAACTCACCGATTTATCACAGCATGATGCAAGCTATGTTAAACCCCAAAATTATGAGTTTAAACTTTTGTAAAACCTCTCGTTACGACCTTCTAAGACAGATGGTATATTGCGCTGCACGGCTAACCAAAGTTTTAGCTCTTTAATCGTTCTGGATGCGATTACTCACGTTTCTCTGCAGGCTTGAAAGATTACGAAGAAAAGCCATTTCACTCTCATTATATTAATTGACAAACCAGTGACATGCATCATTAAACAGATGCTGACATCAGACCAGAGAACGTACGGGAATGACTCCAGATATGGATTTACTGTAGCTTGTATGTAGTAAGACTTTGCTTGGATGAAAATATTTTGAAGCTGAAATTCCATCGTACAGATACAGAGTGAAGAGGACAAACTCCCAGGATCCCAGCACTGGGTATTTCCCATCATTTTATGCGTGACATTAGCCAACCCAACATCTAACAGATCTCAGATCAATGCTTGCCCTCTAATGGATAATCTCGTATTTCTTCAGAGACAGTGGGACAGTGTTGGCATGGATCTGTCCCACAGTATGACCCAAGAGCCTTTTACAGTAGCTGTATTCTGGAGTTTGAGATCAACATTTTTTCTTCCCATAGTTCCTTACACCTCCAGAATTCAGCTCTAATTTCACAGCCGACACCCACTGAAAGCTGCCCTCAAACGCAATGATCCAAAAAGCCTCTTAAAGTATTGTGGTTACATAGATTGTTTTCCAAAAGTTGTGGGCAAGATTTAAAAAAAAGCATGCATTGTGAAAGCTAACCCTTGCATAGACCGATAACTCTCTGATCTGATCCGATAACTATCTGATCTGATCTCAGACCTGCTGAAAAAAACTATTATTATACAGTGGGCTCCAAAAATTATTCTACAGTAATTTGCATTTTTTTTATATGCCTCATCCTGCACTATGCAGATTTTGTCCAATCAAACAGATCTCTAGAATCAGAATGTCTCTCCCATAAAAATATCAAATAACAATAACAAATTTGAATAGTTTACATAACTGTAATGAATTTCTAAATACGTAAATACGTCATTTGTTCCCCTTTTGCTTTAATGACTGTATGAGCTCAAGCTAGCGTTGACTCCCCAGCTAACAGGGAAAGTTCTCAAAACGTTCTCAAGAAGTTCTAAAAACGTTCTTGCAGTAACAGTAGTAGTTAGTGGAACATTTTTAAAACATCACAGAAAAAAAAATTGAATAACGTTTTTAATAACCAAGCAATCATTTTAATACAACGTCTAAACAACTGACATTTTGAACGTTTCTAGAACTTTCAAAATAACATTTTTAATCATTCGTTACTTAATGGAAACGCTTGTGAAATGTTCCTACAACCTAAAATTCTTAGCTAGGTCCAAACTATTGATGGATGTTACCTCAGTACGTTCTAAACAATGTTCTACACAGCATCTTAGGTTCTTCATGGAAGCCAGGAGAGCTGACCTTTGATACACAGCAGAGAACATGGTCAATGTCACAAATCTGCTTACACTTGATTACTGACCTGAAAAGATCCTTAAATCTAAGCCAATCCACACCATTGACCGAGCCAAAATATGACACACTGAACCCCTCAAACACACACAGCCATAATTTGGACACGCTTCAAATCGCTTCCTTTTATTTCTCGGCACATTCGTCTGGAAAAGAAGTATTTTAACATCAAAAAGCTAAACCACTTCACCTTTAAAGTTTCAACAGAATTTCCTTTTGTCTTATTAGTGCTGAGTGGGCGACTTAAAATGAGTTTCTTAGGTGTGATTTCCTTCCACCCGAAAGAATCCAAACTTGCCCTTATTACAGCTGTGCTGGTCCTGACGGCCCACTCAAATGTTAAACGTGACCTTTACGAGACATTTAAGGTGGGAACGCGGCTAATGTGTTTGTGTGTTTCCACGACCGCACCGCACGAGACGCTCTACAGCCCGTATCCTCAGAGTCATATCCGAATAATGTTTTTTCTGTTTACATTGCGTGGCACCACAAATTATAATATGAACCAGCAAAATACTCAATTAAAACAGAAATCTACAGAATCAGGTTTGAATAAATGTTAGCGCCATGTCAAGAATCCCATTTCAATCAAGAAATGTTTAAATAAAGCTGCAATCCATAACTTTCTCATATTAAAAACAAGCAAAAATCAGTTGAGCTATCAGCTCTGATTTCCTGGCAAAAAAAGGTGCATAAAGTAACCTGCAGTTTTATGTTTCAAACAGAGATGGCGACAGAGAGGCAAAAGCTATGAATTGCAGCTTTAAATAAAGGAATAAAATCATCTGTAATTAGCAGTGAGTGGCGTTTACAACTTCAGCTTGACTCGTCTTATCTTCTGCTTCACAGTCCACCACCATTAAAACATGAGATCTGTCTACACTAACTGTGGCTATTAATGCCCATCGACTCGCTTGTTAAAGAACAATTGTAGCCTCACACGAGAAGCAAATAAAGAGCGTTTGATAGGTTATAACACACAGACAGGAGACATGCAGGTACGAATCTGTACGAGCGGAAACAAATGTTTAGCATGAACGCTAAATGTCATAACAATAGATTCGTTCAACACAACAATATGAAGACTGAAGACTGTTTTAATTACTTGACAGTCAGCTGTACCGTGTGCATCTTAACTAGTGCTCCACAGTGCCACGCTTGCCTAAAGCAATTACTTTTTATCTTCATTATTTTCTTTTCTAAATTCAATCCGTCTCTCCCTGTTGTCTACGCAGCATTGGGAATGATTGGCTAAAACGTGCATCTGTACAGAAAATACTCGGGGTAAAAACACTAGCAGAAAGTGTTTTGGGACAAATTGCTTCCTGTCTAGTTCACACACAACTAAATTAAAAGAGCCGCATCGCGCGTTCAAATTTTGAAGTGCGCACTCACTCGCACGCAAACACGTAACGTGTCGTCACGACAACAATCTCCAGCAGATATGCAGAGCCTTTCAATTAACTCTGGGCCATTTGATGCTGACGTGTCTGCAAACCTTGGAAAGAGCTACAGAGGGACTATTGTAACTTTTAGACAATGTATCTCCTCAACATTCAAATCATTCTCCAGCTTATACTTCAGAGGACGTATTCCTGAGAGCGTGCGACAAACGCAAGGTCATCGGCGCTAATTAAAATGTAAATCCACTCTGGCAGAAATATGTAAATAAATATGTCGCCTGAATATCGGGCGTTTTTGAGTACCTCATTAAGAACAATATCTGCTCTGGAATGTACAGTATCAAGACCTTCATTACACATATTCATGCAAAGTCTTGCTCCCGCTACAAATATTTAGTTCTCTTGTGTACATGCAAGTCTCAGATGCTTGTTTCTGTGAGATATTAGACTATTACACAGTTTGAGTGTCTTATTCAAAGATTTATAATGTAGAACCACTTTATGTTAAGGACTCGTGAGAATAAAAGCATGTGTATAATATGACGAGGCTGCAGTATATAAATAGGATTGTTCTGTTTTGTTTTTATGATTCTGTGTGACTGGGATCTCATATTCATGGGATATGGTTTCTCAATGCAAACCTCTGAAGTTATATCATTACTGTGTGGTGAAGAAAAAATCTGATTTAATTTAAAAATGAGTTATTGAGCAAGAGCATGACAGATCAGTGTTGAACACGATCTCCTTATCTTACCCCAGTTCTTGATGTTACGTTTATAATAGTGAATTGGATCCATTTTACTGTGGATTCCACATTAAGAAAATAACCTGCAATTCTATGTTTCAAACAGAGATGACTTTTAACAAAAAGCATCAATTAAAAGTCATTCCCAGGGCACAGCAACACTATCAGTGTTCTTTAACAATCTGCATGTAAATGTGACGCTAAACAAACGACCTGTGATTGGTTGCTCTACATGCCAGTCAGGTGGCCTCTTAGCCAATGAAAGCTGCCAATGAGAGTACATCACTGTTCCCCTGTATTTTGCATATTCACACCACGCTGTATGACCTCAATGGAGACGAGATGACCTCAATGACCTCAAGGGAGACGAGAGTTGTCCACATACTGAACACTGCATGACTTTATACACTCTTTAAGTTCTGACTATTGTGAAATTATAGCAGTGAATAAAAACCATACCATCTACATCAAACTTTTACATCTGATATAGCACCACCCAAATCTATTTGATAATCTCCTCACATTTCAATACATATCAATAAGCCATTGTCATTCTCAGATCATAAAGGGAAGAGAGAGAGAGTGGTCGTATAGCCCCCCGGACCAGAGAACTGGTTCAGGTAAAATGAAGTCATCCGTCAATCTGAAAAGGTCATTGACTGTGGCACTGTGACAAGCCCCTTCCAGATAATCCATTAATCTCCAAATTCAAATTGTCATTCTTCATCCTTATTACAGCAGGGTCCAGTTACCAGCCTGCCTCTGACCCCCCCAATCTCCATACAGTACACCAACCTCATCAACAGCACGCCTGTATTAGAAGAATTAAAGATGACACGAGAGGGAGAAAGAGAGAGAGAGACAGAGAGAGACAAAGGGAGACAGAGAGTGGAGGAGAGAGAGGGAGAGAGAAATGGAAAGAGATAAACAGAGAGATAGAGAGGGAGACTGACACACAGAGAGAGGGGGGGCGAGAGAGAATAGTAAGACTGAAATTAAGACCTTAGCCATGAACCTCTGTTCTAAAACCTATTATGCTGCCTTACTGTCTGCTATCTACATAGTGTCTGCTATCTACATAGTGTCTGCTATCTACATAGTGTCTGCTATCTACATA
>JAZGTK010006215.1:0-21141 GCA_036877625.1 Ambastaia sidthimunki
TGAACCAGGTAGTTCATGGTCATGAACCACCCACCGCCGGCCACCATGTCCTTGTAGGAGTACCAGGAGTACAGCAGTACAGTGATGTGATGATACCAGTGCAGGAAAATCAGCTTCTGCTTGCGTAACACAATGAACAGTGTGTCTCCTGAAAGCATAAGAGAGAGACAGAATGAGAAAGAGATATAGGTGGAGAATGGAGAGAGTAAACGACATGTTTAAGAAATATTACAATAAATGGGTATTTGAAAAATGGGAGTGTGAGACAATGAATCTTGGTTACTAAAAGTAAATTTAATGCCACACGCCTAATTTGTTGTAAAACCAACAGCTTGTTCTCCACAATGTTCTCTACGCAACCAGTGGGCGTTTTAGATATGCTTATCTGTTCTCATCAATTATTTTCATATTTTTGGGAACATGGTGAAAGTGTAAACTGTGATATCGTGAGGTATAGAGATTAAATCATTATATCCTTGTCGTCTTCAGTATCTAACCAGAGCAAAGTTGAATGCATTCAGTAGATAAAGCATATATTTAAGTTTCCATAAACACCTTGTGTAAACCCTATTAACTAGCAATAAATAAGAATACAGAAGTCAACTAACAATTAGGGCATTTAAAGTTTGTAAGTCACATTATGTCATTATGTGATTTTGTTTTTGGTGTGGTCACATACTTACATACATAAGCAATTTCAGCATTAATCAGTTCTATTTTTATTAACATTTTATTAAACATTATTTCAGTTCACTTCTGACACTGAAAATGTGGCTAAAGGCTTAAATTGGTGTTGTCCAAACAATGAAAGATGGGTGTTTGCAACAAAACAGAAACTATTGCTATTGTGTTATAGCTTGTGTGCATAATTAATTGAGCAACCTTTGCTTGTATATACATTAACTGCTAAATTACCTTTTAAGTTTTAAAAGTGTGTTTTCAGCTGGTCAAAGGTCTGTGTGTGTTGGTGTGTCCCCTACTGTATATCACTGACAGGGCACCATGAGTCAACACACTTGGCCATCATATTGTCTTTATACTGTCTTTTCTTTACAAATGGGCTGGTGGCCCAATAACCGTCAGGACACAGCAAACACAAGGGGCCCAGGCAGGCGGAAAACAGAACCATTGCTCTAGACTGGGGTTATGCTGCAAGGTTCAAACTAACAATAAATTCAGTTACGCTTTCATGACCAATTATACTCAGGCAGACAAACAACAGTCTTCTCAGCTTCGTTGCCGTGGCTGAGTAGATTGTAGAGGCAAAACATATTTAACACAAACTTGTATTTTTCCATGTTTGCGTTAAAAATCGTGTTGTTTTTAATAGGGTTTAGAATTGCAATATTACATTATGCCTTGCGGTCGGTTGTGTTCAATAGGCTTTAACACACAGACAACAACAAAACAGCTCAACTAAATCTTATCCTATGAAACTTGAACTTAGATATCACATAATCTTACCTAGTTCAGGTGCCTTGCTGAGAACAAACGCATAGGCCCAGAACTTGCTGACTGGTCCATTGTAGAAGCTCTGATCACATACTGACTGCTTTAGGCCTTTGGTCATCAAAATGTACATCATGTAACCTCCAGTTCTGACGGCACCAAATATACTAATAGAAAGAGGTACAACAGAACAAAAGAGGGAATTTATAAACAATGTCTTTAATGTTGACTACTATGGCTATGCAAGACATGACAGCACTAATAAGCGATAAGAATAATGATGCTTTATTCTCATTGGCTGGAGTTATTGATTGACAGTCTGTGGGTGGGCACAGTTAATTAGCACTCAGGTTCCAATTTCGAGTTTCTAATTGGCAGTGGCTGGATCATGTGAGAAACTCTGGTGGTATGAGGCAACAGTTTGTCATCTCCGCGCTACAGTCGCTAAGTTGCGTAAGTGAGTAATATGGTAATGATGTAACATGAGTTAAATGTAATGAAGATGTATAAACGCAATACATCAGATGCAGGCCTCTTATACACCCTATATGCAGGTCTTTATGAAGTAACCTGGAATGAGGAAATGGCTTGTTTTTGGCCTATAGTGCACACCATTAATCTGTTAAAACATGAAACTGTTTATGAATACAGTGTTCTGATTGTATACAACAGTGTTGTACTGTAATGMTCCAGGAACACATTTTAAATATCTCCCTAAACAAATACACAACTGCCATTTTAGCCTCTGGGAAATGCTCAGCTCTGAATCCTGCAATGGCTGTATCAGACAAGGGAGTATAAAATGTGTGGGGTTCCTCAAAGAACCGAGTTGAGCACCAGTTTTAAACTATAATCTGTTAATATTAGAATTAGAACAGAATTTTAGGTCATGATGGTTTCTGTGTTGCGTTTATCTTGCACTACCTGGTGTCTGGCTGTATTATAACATTTATTTATCATCTATCATTCTGCCACGGACATCCGAGTTACATATTACTAATGTTTAATATTTCTGTCCCTTGATGAATTTGAATTTAGAATTAACAGGTCTGTTGGGAGAGAAGTTTAGTATCAAATAAACCCCCTCAGACAGTTGAAGTTGTAATATGTAACTGAGGTCATTATTACCTGAAGACTGCAAGCGTTAAAGACCACAGTACCAGCGGTTTCCTCAGCTCAAACTTCTCCCTTTGTTTCATTACATGCCGACCGCCGAGTATAAACGCAGCGTAGAGAGCAGAGAAGAGAAACGACTTTTTCCTGTAGGGAGAGATGGTGAAAAAATCTAATTAGTGTTGTCAAAGGAAATCTTGCATCTGCTACAACAACCTTTAGCAAGGCCATCTGCTCATACCATATTTTTAGTCTTTAATTATGGTTATATAAATGAATAAGATTCATATTTAAAGCTGTAGGCTTTCAGGTCTTAATTAAATGAGCCGTATAACACCATCTATGAACTATATGGTTATATGTACGCAAGTTCAAGGATTACAACACAGAACTGTTTATGAGTCCTGCAATTTAATTCTGACTGCTCTTAATGTCTGGCTTGACTTTTGAATGGTGCCCTCATGCCCTGTGTTGCATAGTCAAATTCCCAGACTTTGCATATGCTAATCCATCATTCATTTGAATGGACCTGTGACCCTTCTCTGAACCAGCTAAACTGGTACAGCATGACACTAGCAATGCCAGGCAACGTTATACTGTTATAATGCATAGCTTGAAGCTGAATTGGATAATAGCGTCTGCTAAATGCATAAACGTAATGTAAATAAAATACAATAAATTATAGTAAATACTGTACAGTAAATACTGTAATACAATCCAGTTATGTTACTAACTGGAATTACTCAAATCCTAGTTTAAATACATTTCACATATTTGTCTATATTGTGTGCTTTGTAAGAAACAAATAGGTTTTGATGTTTTCTTTATTATATTAAATCCTGACCTCAGAATACAATCCATTTGGCTTAACACGTTTCTGCTTAAGTGGTGCTGTCCAAATGCATCAGACATTACATAAATATGTCATTGTATCTCCTAAAGCCCTATACTCATCACTTCTCCGTTGCCAGATTGAAATAAAATAAACTGTTGTTGGATCTTTTCATCACAAACAGCTTATTGGGCTTTATTCTGACAGCTTGCGTTGCTTTTAAGATCTTATAATATCTGGCAGAGTTGAAATGCATTTATCTCATAGCTGGAAACATCCACAGTGTGTCTAATTCAATTCTTAGGGCATTTTTATCCCACTAAATCTGATTTGTGATCAATTTGTTTCTTTAACTCCCTATCCGCTCCTTCTATAGAACATTGTGAATCTAATATCCTTCTGGTTCACTGTGAGACTGAGAAGTTCAGAGTTTTGTGTGTAGAATGTCTATTATATCGACATAAATGTATTGTGTTTTCATGTTCCATGAAACTAACAACACTAAATCTCAGATTGTCAGAATACCAACATTTTTGTTTCTCTACCGAATTTGTTTCCTTTGCATATATTAAATTCCAGTTTATAGCATGTAGCCCTCAAGTATTTTTCAGTTAAATATTTCTTTGCTAAATTTTATTCAATATTAGGTTAAAAGCAAAGACACAAGCACTAAAACAAAGTATTTTACAGCAATCTCAAGTATTCAGATAAAATACTGAAGAAATAAAATGTAAAAGATTGTTTGATTAATATTAATGACACAATAGACAGTGAAAGGTCTATTAGGCTGCTGTTAGACTAAGGATGAATGCACATATCTGACACGTTTACATTTACTTAAAGCATAACAGACTATGTTTACATTAATACCATGCCAAGACGGGTAGCTGCATGTGAGCCCTGGAGAGCAGCTGCTGTCAATCAGAACACCCTCGGCCAACCGTTTGTACTATTGAGTCTGTACTACTGCTTATACTGTAGAAATACTGGTGTCATTTTAATTATTTATCTCAATTTGGCACCAGGGTTCTAGTAAGTTTAACGTCTACTTTAAACTACTAATTTTCATTTTTGAATTGTTTTAATGACAACCAGAAATCATCCAGATGGGAGCTTTGCCAGGCCAGCATTCATCTGGCATTACGAGCCAAAACTGGGGCACGTCTCTCCCTGCCAGTATCATGTCCTGGATGATGGTATCGCTTTATTCTCTTTCCAAGAACAAGTAAATTCAGTGGAGGTGTCACAGAGGCTGTGTAGGGCTCTGATTACAGAGTTTGTGTTGGTGGAGTCATTGTATATTTTGACTTGATTACTCAGTAGAATTAATTAATTCAACAGTGTCTAAGTGTCGGCACCGTTTATTTATGCATGACCTCCACAGGGATCGTGTGAAGAATGGATCAGCAACGTTTTATTCCTCTGCCCACTAGAGATGAGAAACACTGACCTCGCTCTGCTCAGAACAGTGAGTCCGTTCTGTGCGTACGGCCCCCTTCGACCTTGAATTGTCATTGCATTGTTCTTTGTGTTCAAAGGGGGGCTGCAGCAGTATGCATGTATTTTATAGGACCGATTTATCAGTTTTATTGGGAGATGGAACTAGTCATGTGGTTAAATACGCAGACCGAGTTCTAATAGAGACGGTTTCTTTGTGGTGGCGGCTAACTGATAGCTTGTAGTCGAGAAAATGGCTTTCATGATGCTGCTGAGGGACAACTGTTTCAAACCTCTGCTTGCGCACCAATGTTTTCCACCAGAATTGAATGATAGATGGCACAAAGAAAAAAGCTAGGTTATTCTTCTAAGAGACGATGAGCATTCAGATGGGTTACTAAGTTGTGCTATACTGAGGAACTAAACAATATTAGCTCCATTTGTAAGGACTTCAGATATCCTGCAAGCACAGAAAATCAGTGTTATCTCATTCTGTATGGCTAGACGCTCCAGTGGGAACATGGTTTAATCACATGCCACGAAGCCCTGCCTCCGGTACTGACCACCCAATCAAAATGCACCTAAAGTTTCCCATCAGGCCTTGCTGCCTTGTTACCATGTCAGAAAAGCAGAGCTCCAAGAGCCTGTGTGTACCGCTGCCAGAATGTTCTAGAAAATGAGCAATTGTTCTAGATAACAAACATCCTATAGCAACCAAACAGATTCAGGCCTTGCGTCATCAACTCCAAGTAGGTCTATGAATTGCAAGACCATCAAGTCTTTGATATGCGTTTTTTTTGTCTACGCTCTCATTTTTTCAGCTTAGTGCATCAAACCTGTAGTGGATGGTGATTAATGATGAAGTTACCTGCAATGGATCACATCTGTGTTTGCTAGATGTGTCTCCAGGGTAATTTAAAGCAGCTAAATAAACCAGACCTGCAGTTTAATAGCGGTTTAAGACTAATGACGACAGCAGAATCGCTTCTGCTAGATTCAGTGATTTTTAACCAAGCGCAGCAAAATGCTGGAAAGGTGCAGAATGATAAAACTCGCAATACAAGCAAAAATAAGCCTGTAATGATTTTCTGCCACTTTAAAACCAATGCAAATCGGTCATTTTTTGGTCCTGGTCTTATTCTAGATAGATTAAATAGAAGTTTAGCTCTAATGATACGGAAATACTGATTCATTTTCTTGTTTCAGTAATCCTCAAGGAAATGCTTGAGGATATTCGTTGTTATTTTTAAGATCTGTGCGCAGAGACGCAGCTAAGGCCAAGCAGGCCGCTGATGTAACGGTTTGTGACACTGTGAAGGAGGCTGTAGCCAGAGGTTCCCGTTTTTCTCCGCCACACTCTCCAAACATCACATGCAATCTCTTCTTTGGGGTTGCTCAGTGAAAACAGAATCAGAGTGACTGCTCTTTTAGAGGTCACACTTTGAAATGCATTTAGTAGTAAATTTGTTTTCTCGTGCTGTGAGCTGTGGTTGGCAGCAAAGGCTTTAGATTCTGTTCAAGGCCTTTTAGACTCGAGTGTCAACTGAAGGATGCAGGTTAAACAAATTTGATTCATAAAGGTAATGTGTCAGAGTTTCACGGTGTGATGTATTACAGTGACAAGATTGTGATTAGTAGCATTTTTTCAAAGGGAGATCAGTCTGAAGGTGCCAGAAAACCTCATTAAGAGGTTTATGTATTAAAGGTAGTTCACCTATTATGTAAGTCTTGCAGTCCATGGCAGGATACAGTGTACTTTCATGTGGCCCTGCTTATCCAGAGTTTCTTTTGTGGCTCCTGTTTGCTGGTGTCTTATTTTAGAGACACGCTATCTTACCATGAGAGAAAGCTGGTTAAAGAAACTTTTGAGCAGTGCAATGAAGTAAGGATAGAAGATAAAAATACACACAGATTAGAGAATGACCTGCGGCTACCTACACAACCTGTGGCTAATTCTCTCTGGTTAACCCAGACTAACACTCAACATGGCACATTGCACAAGCTGTCGGTCCTGTGCTGAACATACTTTAAAGCCTTTAAAGAAGAGATTTTGCTGAATCTGAGAATTTAAATGCATTACAAACAAATGGCCCTCTAACAGCATTTAGTTCCCAGTGACATTTTTTATTAGTGCTGTCTAAATATTAAAGTTCTTTGTAATGTGATGATGTTAGTGCAAAGAGACTTTTTTTACCTACATGAAAATTCTGTTTCAAACATTGTGCTGATAACTATTACATCCATTATCATCAACTTAACTTATCATCATATACTTAACACACTTGGCCTCATTAAACTTTATGAAAGGTTCAGATGTATGCGGTCCGTGTTGAAGCATCTGTATTTGTGTGGTATAAATAATTCACGCATTGTTAATCAAAGCTGACATTCTGTTACCCTGATGATCAAGAAGTCTACAGGGACCCGGTGGTGTTTCAGTCACTCATCCCTGAGCAGAATGTAGTACTATTCAAATATTTATTCCTACAAAACAGATACATCTCAGTCACTACTGATGCTCTCGAAAAAGAGTGATTTTCTGAGATATGCTTTTCAAGCAGAATTCTCTATATTCATTTCCCTTAAATGCAAATGACCCAGCTGATCTACAGCCCCACAGACTGCTGAGTAACGGTACAGCCCATTGGAATTTACCCCTTTTCATCCACTCACTCGACTCAATGACCTTTGTCACAGTATCGCAAGGTGAACTACAACAAATCTGTATGATAATGAATCTTTGGCTTTGGTTGTTAGCACCAAGCCAAATTTCTGCAACTAAATTGAAAATAAATGCCATTTAGCCCTTCCTGCAAATGCTCAGATCCAACTATATTCTGCAGCGCCTGTGGTTTAATGCTAAACATAATTTTCTGTCCCTCATCTACATAATCTAAACTGTAAATCACGCTAATTCAACTGCTTACCACTTCAAAGATTCCATTAACCACAAGTTATTTTAGAAAATGATATTTTTATTGCCACTCCTTTCCGGCTTAGTGGATTTTTGTAGAGCTGCTTTGAACTGTATTGTGATTAAATGCTACAGCAATATTATGGCAATATAATGACAGCATGTCCTCATTACAGTGTTATGTATAAGTTTAATGAATGAAATCCACCTTGTGAGGTGTTTTTTTGATAATGCATCTCAATGGGCAAGGTCAGATCAGATTTGATGTGTTCTTTCATCATTTGTTTGTTGACTGGTTGTTAAATCAGGTGTTGCAACAAGAAAACTGTCTTCTTCCAAAGTTCTGAGAATGACGTGTTCCTACCAGTAACCATTTGAATACTTTGTACTGCAATAACCGATGTGGCTGTGCTAACAAAAGCAGCCGCATTATGAATGGAAAAAAACATCTTTACTGGATGCATATAAATTGTCTGCCTAAAATCAGTTTTTCCCTACAGTATGAACAAAGCCGTAGTACCATTTATCTAGGAAATTCAGTAAACAGATACTAGTGAGTTATCTTTTAAATGAAAACTGTAACAAAATCCTACAGCAGATCACAACTGAGGGCCAGTATTGTAAAGAGTTAACATGACTACTAGAAACCGTTATGACCCACAGACGTTATAACAGCTGTATGTTAAGTAAATACCTGGAGGGGAGCATGATTTTATGAGCCGGTGTTGAATTGAATTGAATGATTTATGTTGCATGATTTAATGACTTGTCAATGACTTGTCAAGACTCTAAGTTTAAGATGCCAAGGTATGTGTGTATGTTTTATGTTAAATGTGTATTTAATGTTAGGTTGTACTGGCAAACAGCAAATTAGTATTCCTACATATTTTGTATTCTGTTATATAAGCTAGCAACTAAATATAACTTTTGTCACACTGAAAATGAAACAAGAAAGCATATGGCACTTCCAAAACACAGACAGACATTATCACAGGAGGAAACGATGATAAATGTGATGCAAGCAACAATGTGAATCGGCACAGCAACACTGAAACGTGATTGGTCAAATGTGTGTCAGCAGACATAAACAGACGTCTCTTATTGGTCAGCGGCTATGAATCTTAAACCTGTCTCTCTTCTGCGTCGGTACCCGCGCCACAACATTACAAAGGCGTGAAATTGATACATGAGCGTGATGTTGGAGACGTTACCATGTGTCAGGTGTGTTTTCTGTGCCGGATAAGAAATTACGCATATAAATCTTTAAAATGTATAGAATAAAGCTCGTATGTGCGCCCATAGGGAGATCAAATCATTAGGTAATGCAAATCTAATAGCCCTTATGCCCAGGTTTCATTTTATAAGCATACCACTGTAAGGGGCTGGGCTACTAAACGCAGGATTTATTCAAAGTCATCTTGCATGTATTTTATTTATTTTATATATTTGTTTAGAAATCTGTTACATGCAGATCATTTTAGATCTTCAATAAAGCGCAATGCCGAAACCATATTAATGCCACATTATTGGTCTCAAGGGAAACGCACTACATATGCATCGTGGTACTTTTCTAAACAGATGCCTGTGACTTTCAAAAGTCCCTGACGATTTACATGCAGATTTTCGCTAACGCATGGTTAGATTGTGTAATACGCTACCCAGCCTCTGCAAAGCATGACTGTACACTATAACACGCACCAAACTGTGCATTATAAAATGTATATAAAATCTGTTTGGTGATGCAAAGGCTTTAAATTGCGGCTCAAGTTTGTGTTTTATCATGCAACGGAGCTCTACTGTACCAGTTCTCTTGCATCCATCGAATGGCTTCCTCCTCATTGAATTGCCTCTCGAATTCGTACTCTTGCAACGCAAGGACCGACATGATTTCCCGGCGGCTTCCTCTAAACGCGTATTGAAGAACGCTAGGTTTGCTTTCTCGACTAAATGAGCTCAGTGCACGGCTTATCTATCTTATTTCTCGCAGGCTCAGCTCCAGCCTTGCTCTCGCATCGCTCATACCACACGAGCTCACTCGTTAAGCTTTGCTCGAATGTCAGCCTATATGACTTTCAGCCCGTGCCGGCATACGCCCTCCTCTCTTCCGAGGAAGAGGAGCGCCAGGTCCTAATGCCGCAAAACCGATGCGTCCTCCTGTGCTGTCGTCATTCAAAACTGCGCTGACCTTTGGCATAGATTTATATACTGTACATTTTCCCTTATATTAGTCGATGTTGAGAGTCTTTAAATATGAAAAATATCTTTAAATATCTTTAAATATGAAAAGGAAATGATTGTGTATTCTACCTTGACAATAAATTGAGTGGACTAGGCATCACTTATATAATTTAAGCCAGCATCATTGTTATTTACTTACAGCCAGTTCATCAAGGCCATGTATTACTTTCATAATGTTCTCCACTAATCACACTTTACTGTGTATTTGTAAACAATGAACATAATATTATAACAATTATTTTGCATTGCCTAATTAATTAGACATTAAGCATTAAGATTGTAGTCAAACCACTTAATCTGCCCAACATACGTCATGCATGTAAAAGTTTGTATTCACACACATGTACAAACACACTGTTGCTCTCACATACTCTGAAGTTATAATACACAGGCATTACACAAATTCTCTTGCACATTATTGTATAAACTACATGTAGTTTACTGATTTAATGATTGCATTGTAGACAGTGTGATTTGTATTCATGTTGTTTATTTGACTATTAACTTGCTGCCAGCCAAAGTGTCCATTTCCTCTGTTGCAGGTTGTTAGAAATGTTATCAGAATTATCAGCACCTTCTATATAGCATGAAGTTTGTTCTAACGGTCAAATTGTGTTGTCATGTGAAAACTGTAATCTCACCTTTGTCCTGTCTGGTTTCAGGGTGGTTACAAAACAGTAAATGATGTTGACAGATGTTTGTAGTTTGATTTCTTTGCCAAAGGCCAATTATCAGTCTGTTGTAGAAATTTAGAGCCAGTACATGTAAATACTGGTTGTATGATGTACAGGGACGTTTTTATACCAGACTAAAGCCAACACTTGAACTGTAACGGGTTTAAAATCTGTGAGATGTTAGAAAACCACTGGAATCTAATAAATGCCTTTTTTGCTATCTCTGTTCTGGGCCCGTATCGTCTCATGGGCACCAAAACAAAGTATACAGGTCCCATATCTCTGATGTCATAACCCTTGTGGTTTCATAATCACCCCATGTGAAATAATGGTCTGTAGTTTTAGAGTCAAAGGCACTTACTAGCGCTCATTAACTTCATCAAGGCTCCTCTAAGGAGTTTATTTCAGCTCGAGGGACAGTGGTTGTATTGATTCAAAGGACCACAATTGATTTAATGCAGCACAGTGTTCTCTGTGCAGATGAGGAAGCCAGTTCCGAAAACAACTAGCAAACTTGAAACTTGCAGAGTGAGGCTGAATTTATGCCAAACACTTGAAAATGTAAAGAAAACTGAAATGCTGAATGCAGGGTTGCTTCTGTTAGGAGAGTCAGAGGTGTGGCGGAAAGAGAATATGAGTCATACATCAGAGAGGATGTTAGTTAGTAACGGATATTCAGACTTAATATCGGGTATTATGAGTTTTTGGTTTCAATTCAGAATGAAGAAGAATAAGAGGAACATGGATGATGTCATAAACGAATAGCTACACTGGTTAAGTCACAGAAAGGTGATGTTTCACACGCTTACAATTGATCAAGGCCATCTTTTAAAATAAGACCAATAATGTAGACAGTAAATGTCTCTTTTCTGAAAATGAATGTGAGCATTCAGTTAGAAATGTTGGTTGTGGGCAAAGAAGTTTTATTTATTCTTATTTCTTAATTTATGTACTTGTAATTGTTATTATAATGCAATATTCACCCAGAAATGACAAAAGTCTCTCTATTTATACACGATGTTGACAAACTATAGCACACAGTTTAGTAACTAAAAGTTCTTCCACAGATGCTTTTGGGTCATTTGGTGCAATCCTCATTTGTTGTCCTCAAAACATGTCAGATCATGTTGGTTGTTAAAATAAGATTTTGTTTGATTTTGAGCCAAAGCTGTTTGATGGTGGTTTGTGTGTTCAGCTGTGATCTGCTGTACAGATTAAAGGTTACTTGTTTTTTAACAGACACATTTAGTACAATAATTGCAGAGATATTGAATTATAGTACAAATAGGGGGATTAAACAAATTGTCAGTCCAGGGTTTGTAATGCAAAGTTATGGATTTATTTTCACTATAATACACAGGCTGAATGACTGAAGTTTACGTTTCCATTTTCATTATGAATAACATATTCACTTTAGCACAGTCACTGAATATTAATGGAGAGATCTGATATATATTATATATAATAATATTTATATTACATTTTTGTCAGGCCAGGAAGGCTGTACCTACTTCATGAACACTACACAACATTTAGCTAATGTCTGTCATGTACAATCACTAAGTAGTGAACGTGAATTCAGATTTATTTATTTTTTATGTTGCATTATTTTATGATTATGATTTTATGATTAATAGTCAAAAATATGGGAGTGTGGCATACGTACAATTTATTGTTCAGTGTATGACCACTGGACACTTATTTTACAACAATCAATACAATTTAGTGGTTATATTGTTTGAGAGAATGTGTTATAGAAGTGTAAATGACTTAATGGTGCACCATCTAGTGGCCATGTACTGAAACAACAGTTTCATAAATATTCACTTTGCACAGCAATAATAACCTTTTTACCAATGCTTACAACTTTCTACAATAAAAATGCCATTGTATCTTATTAACATGTTGCATTTCGTCTTATAAATTAATGATCTTCCCCTCTGTGCAACTTTTTTGTGATTGGCTTAACAAATTAAGGATCAGCCATTGGTTAAGGTTGCAAAGAACAGTATTACAATGTTACAGCGCTAACTGTGTGTTTAACATATAGTGATAGATTTGTGTGTTATAACGTGGTTGCATTATAAATATCTACTGCTAATTCGATTCGTTTTAGTGACCCCTGTTGGACAACAAGGTGCATAACACCTTAAGAAACGTTTAAAATGAATGATGCTTCAGGCGTATATGTTGTGTAGTCTGCGTGTAGTGTTCTGAATGCGTTTGTTGAAAAATACGTTCAACAAACTATTTTTAAACGCAGTACAGTAAGAAATACAGTAATTCAAACCTGTTGGGTGGCATGTCAAAGCACAAGCGTAACTGCACCTGCCGGAGTAAGAACGTGGAAAGTCAGTTGATAAGCCGGTGTAACTTCTCAAGCCATTATGGAGACATGAAAAGATGCAGAGCTGACAGACAGAGACAGAACAGCCTGCCACACTCCTCACTCACTGGCCTCCTGTCTATCCTACAGTTATACATCCACACAGTGTTCATGTTGATCAGCTCAGTGGGACTTGGAAACGCAAACTGTGGCATGTAATAAGAATGATGTTTGTAAATGACTCGCAGCAGATTGTTTATAGCATGTTTAGACGTGTCTTTCTTATTAAAATTAAAACGACAGATGAAGGCTGTGATGCGTGCGTGCGTGTGTGTCCGGAATATAAACTATTCACTTTACGTTTCCATTTTTCATAGAATTAAAGTTGTGCAAGATTTGTTTACCGCAATTGCCATCTGTAATATATCCTGATGCAGACAGTAAGTCAATTGTGTAGTTACAGTGTACAGTTGTCTTGCTTGAGGCTTATGTGTTGACACTTAAGAAATAAATGATGTCGAATTTTTTGAATGGTAATGAGGTCAAGAGCTGAAGTTTTCTGTTACTGTAAACACTATTGTTCAGAGAGAGCGTCACAATGTTGTCATTCATTCGCTTCTTACCTCTCCCTTCATTCTTCAGGCACTAATTCATAACTCAACACCTGTTGCGACTACGAGATAAAAAAAAAGTGTAGTTGCTGTTAAAAAGTTTGCATAGTAAACGCAGGATCCGCAGAGCAATAGAGAACAGAGAATTTATTTCGGGAATATGTAGAACTAAATATGTAGATTCTGTTCTGTTTAAGGGTGTGTGCTTCCTACCTATGACTAGTTCCTTTTTGCTTTGTTCATGGGAATGGCCGGGAGGTATTCACTTTTGACAACAGATTTTTTATTTGCTTATCTTCATGTGTAACCTGTCTTAAGTTGTTAAAGATTTATTTTTTTAATGCACCACATACACGGGCATATATTACCTCAGCTTATAAACGTGCCATACTGATTACAGACTCTATAAATAATTTCATAATAATGTATGATCAAATCACGTCCTGACAGTATTATTATATCCGTCATAATTACTGCTGTTATTTTGGGAAAAAATTCCACATCCTTCTGCATCCAAAATTTAAAGCTGCTTTTAGTCTGGACAGCTGGTGGGCTATATTTGTACATTGCGTTACATCATCAGTGATGTCACAAGCATGATGTAGAGAAAGCTTGCAACAGGGATTCTTCACTGATACTATCTTTGTTGATTCCACACACATCCGTGCAGTGGTACGGATTTTATCATGCAGATGTGCTCCTTGTGTGGAATTCCTGTCCGATTTTGAAAGCATTTGTTTCTTTTTAATATAAGTTGGAAGCAGGAAACGTCTGAGTCATGGAAGTTTACTCCAACTCTGTGCATTCATACGCTCCCACACTTGCACACGCCTGCGGCCAGAGAAGCCATCCTGGCCTCACACTCATCTCATCAAAGGCAGGGCCCTGTCAGACACACACACCCCAATACACAAAAGAACAGTCAAGCATGTCAAGAGATGGGGTATTTACACGAATACACACAAGCTCTGGCACATCCTGAGTAAGATACACACACACACTTTGACCCACAAAACACAAGCATGTCAGAAGAAACTGTAGATGTACATAATAGCGTTACGCCACTAAATTTTCCAAATGCAAACGAACAGACATGCGCACAAAGCACACAAACGTAAGAGAGAGGAGGCGCAGGTACAGACACATAGATACAGTTTAGAAAGCATAGAAACAAGTTTACTTTTTCACACAATGGTCTGATCTTAACTCCAGGCAGTGACATGTGAGGTTTTCCATACACACCTCCACACCCATAATCCTCAGATGCATTTTTTTCTCAGCCATTCAAGCTCACCCTGTTGATGTTTGCTCACTCTTTGGAAAACCTGCAGCTTAGTCAGTCCGCCCTACACAAGTGACTGGAATTATCTGCATAATCAATCAATCAATCTGCTTTTAGTAAGATACTGGCTAACTTGTGTCCAGTTTTCTCAAATTCACTAGCATTGCAAGACTGGTAACTGGAAACTGTTGAGTTTAATTGACCTGTACAATTAAATGATTAGAATCTTTATATAAACAGTAGAAGACAGATAGTAGCTACAGATTAGTGGTTTTTCAAAGGCTGATGATGATACAGAGTTGGACCATAGCCAATATAACATTTTTGTAATTTTGTACAAAATGTTCTTTAAAAAATGTTTATTATTTATTGAATTGCTTGGCTGTTGGTTCTTATGACAAAAGTTGTCAGTAGATTTTAGTGAAGACATGGGGTTACATCTTGGATACCATGGCAATTAAAATCTCCAAATGGTCAAATAAAGGCATAATAATCTCCAGGATGCAGGAGAACTCATTTACCTTTTTTAATGGCAATGGTTAACTGTTTCTCTAAAGTTGTGCTGTCACTAAACGGATTACTGGCATTAAAATTAGATGTAGGCAAATGAGTCTAGTCAAAATTTTATTAATTAGCCATAAACATGGAAAGCATCCCCCCATTTTACATATTACCACGTGTTGCAGGTCAGACACAGTGTTATTTTTTCATGGAGAACTAGTAAGCGCGAGAATGCGCTAGGTCATCACTCCGCGACCCCGCGCTTAAATATCTTCCTTGTGATTGGACAATATGTGCTTTTGCAGAGATGGACTGGAAACACAGTTTATCAATATATGGACCATTTGAACAGAGACTGCAACAAAGGTTAATAAAAGAAAACGAGCCAGTTATGTTCCAGTAATGAATGTGCAAGATGTGCAAATAAAAATATATAGTTGGATATTTTAATCAAATTGACAACAAGTTATGCTAAAATACAACTGATTCTTTGCAATTTTTGTCTTTGCTATATCCATATGGACCAACAGAGAAAAAACAATTAGCTAATATTAAGTATTTACATTTATTTATACTATATACTTTTTAGTATAATTAACATATTCAGCTGTTAGTTGTGTTAGTTTGTTAATGGTGAGTACATGACTAATCCAGAATTTTTACACCTTGTTTGTTAATGCTGTTATTTTTTTAACATGCTGTTAAAAATGTTTCAATTTTTTTAGCTGAATATTGGCTCCATAACAGCAAACTTAAACAGGTACTATTTACAATACAGCTACTAAATACTTAACATTGCCAATTAGCAAAGGTTGTATGTTTTTTGTAAAAGCCAGTAAGAAATAACGACATTCGATTTTGACGAATTTTAAGTAACAAATTGCTCGTGATTATAGAAATCAGATGCTGCCCTTATTTTCTATTAATGCAGTCCTATATTAAAAAGATTAAAACCAGTTCTATTAGCCGCCGCGAAGTAACTCTACATATAAACATTTGATTACACTATATGGATAAGTACTTTACATAATTCTAGAAAAAAACAGAGAAATTAGGATTAACTATAGCGTTTCATTACGAACACAAAATATAGAATTTGATTTAAATCAATTTAAAACTTCAATCCACCTAAATTACAATTCAGTTGTATCTTGCTTTTTGGTTACAAAATCACGTTCTGCATAGTAGCTTTATGCCAATAAAGTTAACAAAGTCACATAACAGCATAGTGGTACTGTAGTCTCTTGTGTGCTTTTTGTGTGGCCTTTCAAGATAGCAAACAATTTAATACTTCTCTGCTCACAAAGTCATAAGTGTAACGACAGAGGAAGGTACCATCACATAATATAAACAAGAACACGGCAAGACAACAGTTTGACAACTCGAGTTACAGTGAATGAAAACTTTTGGCCCTAGTCATGCAAGGACATGTTTTTAGTTTTCTGCAGATAATGTGCATTAAAATGCCTTACCTTTCATGCAGTCTTAGGAATAGAGAGACAAGCTTTCCCGGCTGTATTTAGGTTGACTGAAGGTTCGTCTGAAGCTTGCTCCCGTGGGCCCCCCGCTCTCGGTGTTTATTGAGATGTGTATTGGGACCCCAGACCGTGATGCTGCTGGGAATGAATAATTTAGGCCTGGTTAGATTGAGCTCTTAAACTGAGACAGTCTACACCTAAAAAGGGATGATTTATGATCTGAGAGTCTGTTTTTCTAATGTCGACACTTAAATTGTCCAGATGTTTTACAGTTTATTTAAGAGCATGTTTGAAAAATTAACAGTAATCTAGCAGCAATAAATTTTACAATTTCCTGCACGCTTGTTCTGTCTATGTCGTTAATCATCACTATATGAATGCATTCAGTGAGCATTACACAGCATGTCTGTCTTGTTGCAACATTTGCAGTTTGACACGACCAGGGTGCGTGTTCTCATCCTGTTCTGTACGCGCTGCGACATGACTTTCATAGATACACATTCGGACACACCTTTGTCTCCGCTGCATACCTGCCTTTGTGATTTCCCTATAAAATAAATTACTATATCCGCTGTACACACGCCACCAAGAGTGTCGAGCCCTAATAAGTGTTAAAGGAAATATTTCCCGAGAAAGAAAATAAGACGTTAATTAAAATGAAATTATCAAGTCAATTTATAACAGCAATGATATTATTTTAGTGTGACACGGGTTATTTCCTCCTCATCTTTCACACTGTTTATTTATTGTGAAGCATTTGCAGTAGACTAATTTAATACTGCGTGCTTGTTTTGTTTACAAGCCGCTTGTCAATTGACACTCGGTGTCACAGTTTTAATTATATGCGAAAACAGGCCTGCTGTCAACTTGATAGAAATGCACAGTACTGTTTACACAGTGGGGTGGCTCTTTATAATATTAGAAGTAATCCATAATTCATTAGTGCTTTATGAGCTTTATTCACACGATCTGATCTCTTGGTGTTGCGTTTATAGTAATGCTGGGCCGTCATTTATCACTTCATATTTTATTTGTCCAGAACGAGTTCGGCTGGCAGATGGGTTGGTGTTGTGTGGTCCGGTCCTCCCTGATCTTATTGCAATGTTATTTCAAGCGTCAGTGATCATTGGAGGCCCAACTTCAGTCAGTCTTGTATATTCGACTCTTAATCTGCTCGGGACATCTCGCCCTCCTCACCGGACTTCTCATGTCGCCCTTGTGTGTATTAGAGACCCTTTAGTCCTCTCTCTATATAAACTCCAGAAATGCTTAAACCCACAAACCAACAGTGTGCCGCCCCACCGCCCACCGTACGACCAGGCGAACTTATGAGAATGCAATAATTGTCAGGAAAACGTTTTGAATCGTTTTAGAACAATATATTTACTTCCATTAAATAAAACACAATAGTTTATTTTTGGGATGTTGAAAAACGAAACAAAAATTCGTACCAAATAGTATACACAGAAAACCAAGTTCATTTCGCAGAAACATTTGCGCATTATTACCCAGGGTTGCTATTCTATCTATATTCACACAGACATTTAATAATAAATTTATAATATAACACACGACTGGTGCGTTTAATATGTACATTCCCTTGTTCGCAAGCAAAACACGATTCCGGTTTCTCCACATGCTGTGTTAAACTGATATTTGGAAAAATGCTTCAGAGAGCCTCTACAAATTGGAGATCATATTAGGATATATGTGGCATATATACAACCGTTCAGTCAATTAATGTCCAAAAATTAAACGTCAAAATAAATGTGCTTTTGGAAATGGTATCCTATGGTTTACACTGGCTAGTGTACACTTGCTAGTGTAAAGCACAATTCTTATTAGAAACGGTATGATTGCTTCCGTTTGACATTCCATCACAGGATTTGACGTGTTTCAGTGGTTTATTCTTGTAGTGCCTAAAAATGTAGTCTCTCTTTCCTGGGATTCGGGATTGTAAACTCGACAGTCGTCTTTACACCGGTCTATCCACCGCGTACTGGCAAGCGCTGAGATTGGAGGCCGGGTTCTGCACACTCGCGTATCCAAAACTCGAGTGCTGCTTGGCTTTCAGTCTCAGACTGGCAAGACTGGAATTACAAGTGTCCCGGTAAACATACGGAGGTGTCGGTGGGGCGTAAGGACACGTCGGCGTAGGAACTCCAGAATTTAGAGAGGGGTTGCCGAGGTTATTTAAGTTATTGAGGCTGTTTAAACTTGATCCGGGTACGCCGGTGACAGCAGACGGAACCATACTGGAGGACATGCTCATTGAAGAAATTGAGTTAGGTGGGGAGAACATGGTTTGGGACGACAGCGGATTGACGTTCATGGAATTAAAAAAAGGGAAACTTTTGGTAGACAAAGAGGCCGACGTGAGCCCCTTTGCAGCCCAGTTGTTGTACGTATAGCTGGGATACATATCGTCGTAGGGCTGCATAAGTCCGTTGAATTGCGGTCCGAAACCATTTTTACACAGCTCTGCCTGCTGGTTCCTCTCCCTTTTTCTCCACTTTGCCCTTCGGTTCTTGAACCACACCTGAAACAAATGTAGAAAAAAGTTTAATATAACTTATATAATTAATAGTTCTAAAGAACCCTCTCAACTAAATTAGAAACAATAAATAAATGAACGATACATTATATCAACAACCTATTGTACTGGTCGGAGTGGTTTGCTAGATAAATGATTTTGGTGACAGAAATGGAGGCTCTGTTTAGTTCCCTGATTAAGTTCCTGTATCAGGCACCCAGAATCTTGTCTGATTCCACTACAATCCCAATACACATCCAGTCGTATAGGGGTCATTGGGCCGCCCGGCGGTCCACGTGTATTCCCCCAAACAGGGCCGACACATTAACTTTATGGTCATTACACCAGAATGACAACCGCAAAATACAAGATTTACACCTCTTTACAGCGACTGTGTGAGTCCATTAGGGTCTGTCATCGGTACGGTGTCACTTGTGTTGATTACAAACAATTTCTATCACCCATAATAACCCTCACCAAACTGTGACAAATTTAAATGGTCGCTAAAAAGGTTTTAAAAAGTTAAAAACAATTACAATGTAGTCTATTCTAATATCACGTAATAATAGCACGTAGCATATAGTCTGTACTAATATTAAACTTGGCAATTTAAACTTTATATATATATTTATACTTACTAAGATATATATATATATATATATATATATTTGCTTTGTGGTTGTGATATCTATCTATGGGGCTGTACGGGCAAACATGTTAAAACAGATTATTTATAATTTCTAAAAATATTTTTTAAAGGAGGCAAGTAGGCCTATTATAGTCACAACTAAAATTATTCACTTGTATATCAAAATACAAAATTATATCATGAACATGTCAAAAGTTTTCACAAGTTATCGTAACACAAATTAATATTTGCATAATTATTTAAATGTTTTATCAACTTAAAAAAATAAATTAATGTTCAAACTTACCCTGACTCTGGCCTCCGTTAAATTTGTCCAAACGGCGATCTCCTCTCTTGTGGACATGTCCGGGTAGCGGTTCCGCTGAAATGTGGCCTCCAGTTCCTGGAGCTGTTGGCTAGTAAAATGCGTTCGTTGCCGCCTCTGTCTCTTCTTTTTCGGATCATCGCTCGAGTCTTCATTTTTACTTTGTCCCTTCTCTTTCTCTGCAATGGGAAGTAGAAAGTATTTAAATAATTTATTTCATTACAGAGGAAATAATTTTAGCTTCAGGCTTGAAGTAGTTTTGGAACATTGTGTGAATCCGTGTGAGTAGAAAAAGACACAATTGTCAATTCAAATAAACCGAGTTAGACCTATAACCCACTATGTTTAAAACCTTAATAACACAGTTTCTCTGCTAACAACAGGAAATAAATAAATTAATTATGCATATAACACACACAAAATAATAATAATAAAGAGCTCAAGAAAGTTCCCGTCAGTGTTTAACACTTTTTGGCAAAGCCAGCAATGGTGAAATATAAAATATATAAAGAGCGAAAAAAATGAAAATTTAGTACGATGTTTTTTATTTTATCAAATGAACCCAATATTTATATAATACCAAAGACATCAGTGTTATGGAATGGGATATTTGCATTGTTTTGTACAAAACGCCATTGCCACAGTGTAAACATTTGTGTGAAGCCAATATTTTAGACATAAAAATAAAGTAAATAAAGCATTGTCAAAAGAACATGACTAATGTAGCCTATTTCAATAGCCCGATGAATAAACCACCTAACTGCAGGTTTGGTGTCTTATTTTGCATATACGACGGACTG
>JAZGTK010006216.1:9008-21141 GCA_036877625.1 Ambastaia sidthimunki
CGAATAGCTATATATAATCTATATAATAATCTCATTTAAAAAGCATGTGTATAAGTAATTTTAAAGTGTATAATTGTGCTGTGTGTGTGTATGTGTGTGTGTGTGTGTGTGTGTGTGTATATATCAAACCTAAAAACTTCAAAACTTCGCCATACATACCTAGGCTTCAAATTCAGCAATAAAAATACATAAGTTTTATTTTATTATTAACATTTTTTATTTTAACTTTCAGCACCTCTTGCCAGTTAACATGTATTCTCATGTTCTTTTGCTCCAGACTCATGAGATGATTGGCAGCCCTTGGCGACGATTAAGCAAAATTCGCACGATCATTATTAAAACGCTAATTTAATGTTTCATCTCGGTCCATTAAAGCGTCTGGATGTAAGTCGCACCATATTTTTCAGAGGCCGAAGCCGAAGCGCTGCGGAATCACAATCTCAGTCACTGTCTGTTACTGTTATTGTAAGTATTGCGCAAATGGTTATGAATGGCCACGCGCCCTGGTTAAAAGTCAGGGCTAAAAATTGACTAAGTGCTAACAGTTTAATACAGGACTAGTTTGTTTTCACATCTCCAGCTTGAAGGTGAGGACTTCCAGCTGAGGACCATCTCAGGCTGGAGACGCGGACAATAATATCTCTGAGTTGGCCAGAGGTTAAGCAGGACTCGGACCCCGAGCAGGGGAGTGTGTGTGGGGGGTGTGTAAGTGTTCCTCACTGCACACTGTGTTGTCTTATAATTCAACATCTATTTTTCATCGGCTTTCATCGATCGTCGCCAATAACAGAGCAAAACACTTCCATCAACACATTAACACGTTTCTTCATTGTTTCATTCACACGTTTTTAAGTGTGATGTTTTGATTTAGTGTAAATAAAAAAAAATTAAACACATGAATTTATAGTTTTGTTTAAAACCTTTAAACGTTAAAAGAACGTTTATATTAAATTATTACAAATGAAGAGTTTTATTAACACTGAGAACTTGAATGAATGAAATTTTCATTCGTTTTTGTTTTTAACTTAAACAAAATGTGCATTGTACTTTAAAATAAAACTTCTTTTTCTCTTATGAGATTATATTTACGAAAGTATGCAACGCCCGAGAACAAAAAAAAATGTATAAGAAAAAAATATATCTAATTTAAAAACGATTAAAATAAAAAGCAATAAAATTTAAGTTAGGACGAGTCTACTTTCGTTACAGTTTATATTTTTATTGCTTTTTATAAACTTTTAAGCCTGTTTAATGTTTCTCTTTTTTAAGAAAGTTTTAAGAGGCGTTGGGTAAAAACTATAAGCCACTTAATAACGGAACGCGTCTCTGTATTGAACGATTTCTGGGATTTGGACACTTAGAAAAATTATAGAAAAATAAATATAAAATAGGCAAAACCACATGGACATTTCTAAATCAAATTAAATGAAATAAAAATAGGCTTATTAAAACCACATTGTTATCATCATTATTATAATATATAATATAAGTGTTGTTAGTATTAATATTATGAAGTTTAAAATAACGGGGTTTTGGAAACAATTACCTGCATCTATTAGTTGAATCTATTGACTATATTATATATTCCGCTTATAAATTAAATAAAGACACAAGCAACTAAATACTATTTAACAAATAGAGCAACGATTTTATAAAAAGCTATAATAAATATATTCCACTTATTAAACGCAATTATAATTATCCATTTTATTTTAATGTAAGCTAATGAAGTCCAAGGTTTTAAAGAGGTAAATAAAATATCCTAATTTATAAAAAGCCAATCGCGTTTGTTTTCTGCATATAAAGTTATCAGCGCGGAACAACATTAAGTTTGACGGATGCGGTCACGATAAAGCCGGGCACGCGCACGCTCATTATGACGTGTAAGGTCACGCGCATCATACAGCCTCCAGATCCAGAATGATTTAAAAACTTACCTGAACCAAAATAAACGTGTTTTTTATTTATCTGTTAACATATATATTTAAAATTACCTAGGAAATTTCCTGATGCAGCCCTAGAAGTGAATTTATTAAAATGTGCATATTTTATTGCCAGATATTAAATTGTGGTGTTGCTTATTTTTTGCCTATATTTGCCTCAAACACCATAAAAACTCTCTGAATCATTGTTATCCACCCACGGTACTCCCACACACACACACACAGAGTTTATTGAGACTCCCTGCATGCTGTATTGTTCAGGGAGAGCTAAATGAATGAAGTGTTACACTCATCTTTCCTCACTGGCTTTGGCTCCGCCCCCCGACTCCTCACTGTGGGTCTGTACGTGAGCTCCGTACGGGCCTCCAAAGAAAACAGGCACGCAAGAAAGGAGTTACACCTCCGATCTCTCTCTCTGCCCTCTCTCCTGCTCTCCTCACTTCATTCACAGACCCTGCGAGAACTCTCCCCTGCTGGGACCTCCCTGCCCACCACAGTCAGTCTGTTTTCCCTCTCTCGCCCTATCTCTCCATTGCAACATGGACTACTCTGACTGAAAACAACAGAGCTGCCCTCCTCGACACCATCTGCATGATTTTGAAGTGAACCTCATTGGCTGTGACCAAACTTGACTCGGTGATGACACCTCTCCGGATTTGACTTGCATTGACTTTGCTGTGTGTTGGATTGTGACACTGAACCGTTGGACTTTGTCTCTTTGCTCAGTCTGTTTGCTTTACTCATCAGGTCTATCGTAAGTGCCCCGCAATGGGATCTGATGTACGTGACCTCAACACACTCCTGCCCCCCGTGCCCACGCTGCCAGGGGGTAACAGCAACTGCCCGCTGCCCGTAAGCAGCACTCCGCAATGGGCCCCAATGCTGGACTTCCACACCGGGTCACCCTACAGCTCGCTGGCCCAGCACTCCTTCATCAAACAGGAGCCCACCTGGGGAGCGGCTGACCCCCACGAGGACCCTCACTGCGGTCTCAGTGCGTTCACTGTGCACTTCTCTGGACAGTTCACGGGCACCGGGGCCTGCAGGTATGGAGCCTTTGGGGCCCCCACACCCAGCCAACCCCCACCCAGCCAGGCAAGGATGTTCAGCAATGGCCCTTACCTGTCCAACTGCATGGACAGCCAGCCCAGCTCCAGAAGTCAGGGTGAGAAATTACTGCCACTGTAATGTTACATTGGTTTCTCTGTGACATTGTGCTACAGTGTGTTAGTTGTTTACAGGTATGAAATAACTGTTAATTATGAGTAAAAAGCATCAGTTATATAATGTGGAAAAGTTGGTTTATTTGCTGACACACATGAATTACAATTATTTTAGTATTCTGTCCTTCAGTTTAAATTTTGTCTGTTCAATAGATTCAATTACACAGTGAAACATTTCCCTAAATTAGATTATACGCTTCACTTCTTATAGTACAGTTAAAAAACATCAGTTTAAATTTTTTTTGTTTACACTTTTGTGTGTCCCTTTGTATTATCCTTCTCAGCATCATTTTATGATCACTAATAGTTAATTTATTGGAGTGTCACTGTTATATTATAATTGACAATTACAACAATTTTCAAAATTTGGATTACACTGTATTTAAATAACAATGAATTTGTATCTACAACAAAAACAGCTAATTATTTCTTGATTTATATAACTTAATAATTAAGTAACTTTATTACCTAAAATTATTCTTAATTATTACTTAAAAGTCAATATAATATCCGTAACAGACCAGCTGTGTGAAACATTAATCTGAACAATTCATGTCATGACATTTATATTTATATAATATTTCGCTGATTAATCTATAATGTGAGAGGGGTATTAATATTGTGTAGATGAGCTATGATTTGCTGGTGTGCATGTTTTAACATACAGAGAGAAAGAGAGTGAGTGATTTCTGTGATTTATCTATCATCAGGGTCATCTCACACATATTTGTCTACTCTGAGTAATTATGTATCTTAATGCTCCTGTATTTGGCCAAACAGTTCACAGTCATTTTAAAGATATGCTTCAAACAGCTCATCACACGGTCATTTAATACTTGTGACTCATTGCTGTGTCAGTATATAATAGACTTTAGGTCTCCGACTTGAGTTTTGCAACTTACGGGATAATAAAGATTTTGCAGGCAGGCAAGAACAATATTTTTTCATGATGATAAAGTGCATCTTTTAAAACAAAGAAGAGGGAGCCTGTTAATAATATTTAAAAACCTGAAAGATTACGATAACTGACCAAAAATACCTTAAGAATGTAAATTAATTGCAGCTTATACAGTAATAATTTGTAACATGATTTTGCCTGAAGTAAAAAAGGTAAATTAATGGTAAATGTATTATTACCCAAAACAATAAATAAAAGCGAAGCAATTTTAAGTGCACAATTCAATAATCATATTTTTGCAAACATTTTGGGACTGACAGCCAATAATCAGATTTGTTGTTACAAATTTTGTAACAAATTAATATGTACAGCAAACTTATAATCAGTACTTTTACTGAAACATGCATTTTTTTTAGTTTAATTGATAAAATGCAACAACTAATATCAGAGAACAGAGACAAACAAATACAGAAAAGAACTAAAAGAAAACGTTTTAGAATGTTTTATCCTTTCTGGCAACATGACATCTGAGTACTTGGTTATACTTTACATTTTTCCTTTGTTTTCTAATCATGGAATTTCTTGCAATATTTAAAATTTCAAAGATATTAATCTCATGTGGCCACTCATACTCACATTTTGGTAAAATTTCAAAATACGCAGAATGTTTTGTAACATTTAGCCCTTTTGTGTGACACGGTGTGATGTATTTGCTAATCAATAATAATGAAAATAATTAATAATTATAAATAATATCAGACAACAAACAAAAATTCAGAGATGTTGTTTTTAGGAACCCCAGAACTTTTAGAACTTTTAAAACACCATCAAATTTATCTGAAACTAATAGTACTAAACTAAAATTTGAAGAACTGTGAGTTTCTTAGGGCTGCACTAGATGCCACTGACTAGCACTTTACTGACCCCCGAGTTTCAGCCCTTGCTGAGACCCTGGTGGGGTGGAAGAGAAATGGTCACTTTAATGAGTTTTCTCTCTCTGAGGTGAAAGTGGTTGGCTTGTAATTAATGAAGATGGTGGTGGGAGATGTTGATTTATGACGTTATGTCTGACCTGGGGTTAGAACGAGGCATGATTCACCCTAAACCTGGTGTCAGCTCTCGGCTGCACTGTCCTGCCAGCGTTTATTTACCTCACACAGCTTGTCCACTTGCCCCCACTGGGGAATGAGGGGTGTGTGTGTGGAGGGGGGTGATTAGAATACAAGAAGGGGTCTTATATTTCTATTAGCTGGAGTGCGGCTATGTTTCTAACCTGATTTGTTGATATTATTTGTGGATTACACTGTGATTTCATTTTCAAAGTGTTGCTTGTTGTTTGCATTGCCTGTAAAGTTGCTTTGAAACTACATGCACTGTGAAAAACGCCATACAAATAAAAGTGAATTAAACTGACCTGACACACTCATAACATCTGATCCAGTTTCTGCATATTTCTGACTATCTACTCAAACTGATGACTTCATATATATTTACATACATATATGTGTCCGTCTCTCTTAGGTTATAGCGCAGTTGCTTTTGATGGAGCCACCAACTACGGCCACGCAGCCTCTCACCACACTCCTCCATTCCCCAACCATTCCTTTAAACACGAGGACCCCATCACGCAGCAAAGCAACATGGGTAAACACAAGCGCACCACGCACTAAATTACGCTTTACTTTGTTTGTATAAACGTATGTATTGCTGGAGATTCTAATCTTCACACACTTTCCGAGCGCTCCAGAGTCTGACCTCGCTCTTTGAACTTACTGCACCCTCTCTGTAATGTCATTCCGAGGGCAAGTTGCACAAAACCGTCTCAACGGCAAACAGTAAATCAGGGATGTGTTTTTCCCCATAGTTCTCTCTGCTCTCGTGGCCATCGCGATGTTAAACATCAGCGAGCAGCTAACCGGACAGTTCGGTGCTCGCTGCCGTAAATTTTCTCCGAGGTCTCTGAGCCAGTGATCAGGAGAAGCAGCAATGGGATGTTCCTCATGATTCCATATGTTTGGAACTATCCCGGGACACATTCAAAATATGGAAGCCGGATAAGCCAGGGCACCAATTTCTCATTTGCACTTTGAAACAGAGAACGAGTTGTGCGCTTTAAAGCTTCAAAGAAAGTCAGCCTGTTGTTTTCATAACTGTTAAGTGTACTGGGCCGTGTCTCCACCACCCTCCCTCGCTCTCATATTCCTGACTCGCTACACCACACATGCTCAATCACGCGCTTCACTGGAACAGCAAAGTTATGATACTGCGAGCGTCCAGCCATGAGAATTTCTCATCAGGGACTCAAGACAAACAAAGTGCACCAATAATACTTCTGATGAATTTAATTAAGCAGAGCAGTATTCAACACAACACCTATTAAAAATTAAAACCTAAAACTTAAGTGTTTTCTGAGGTGTAAGAATGAGAACAGAGAGAAGAATCGGAATTCTTATTTTAAAAAAGTTAAACAAGTTTGGTTGTAATCTTTAATATTTTGGGTGCAAAAATGTTAAAACAAGATTTACAAGCGTTTATTAATCTGAGTTTGAAATGCTGCAGGAATCAAATATACATTTAAAACCACAAGAAAACAATGAGATTAAAGACAGACGAAACTAGGATAAACAAATAAAATACAAATAATTCAGTTTATTTAAATATTTTTACAAATTGAAAACAATGAATATTGATTTAAAAGTGGATTTAAAGAGGAGGGAAATTTTGACATGGCCTGAGTGAGGTTAAGCACCTAACACACATACATCATAACATAAATCAAAATCAATTCTAAGAGGAACAAATGCTACGTATGGCTTCTCATTAATGTTTGTTTGGCTCCAGGTGACCAGCAGTATCCCGTCCCACCTCCTGTATACGGCTGTCACACCCCCTCAGACAGCTGTACAGGAAGTCAACCTTTGCTCCTGAGGAACCCATATAACAGGTAGAGCTTCAGTCCTGTCCATCACATCACAGTGTAAATGCAATAGTGTCTGTTTTTAAAGAGCTCTCCCTAAATGAGATGCAGATCACTGAACTTTCATTGGCTCTGGGTTTATAATATAAACGTCATCATCCTGACTCATGAATATTAATTAGGTAGCAGTCTTTGTGTTGTGCATTATTTAAACTGTTGTTTTAAATGAGTTATTGCATTTTTACTTTGCACAGATTTCTCAGAGTTTTAAAGGTTGTTACACCCTTGAGGAAGTTCAAATTCAGTTTCAGGCCTTTGCAACAATCAGAAACACATCAGAATTTGTTTGGTGATGCCAAAAAGTCACGATGCCACAAAACACATACAGGAAGTAGGAAGTTAAGTAAAAGGAGAGGAAGAGGAGCCTGGGAATGACACTCGTACAGGAAGTTCAAATAAAGTTATCCAGCGCGTCTCGGCCGTAACTTCCACCCGGATTAAACTGTTTTTCCTGTGCGTTAGAAAACTGATGATATTCTATAAACAGAAACAAAAAAAAAAACATGAAATACTTAATAATTCCAAAAATGTATATAGGAAAATCGTTAATGATTTACAATTTTTGTACTGTAATATCAGTTATGCAAAAAAATTAGGAATGCATTTGAAATCATGAACAATTTGGTACAGCGTTAGTTCATGTGTCTGCAGAAATAAACATTAACCAAGATTAATTATTGGTTTAAAACTACTTCCCATTTTTAATTTATGATAACTACCGTGATAACAATTCTTATATAATATATACAACCAATCGGAAACAACTTCCATGCAGGAGAGCAAAGAGCAGCAGATCTTTTAAAATGCAAATTAGCGTAATTTCATTACAGCGTATTGCCCAATCAAAGCTGGTTTCTGTCGAATACGATTAATAAAGGTCAAGTGCTGAACAGCAGTGTGTACTAAGCCAAGATAAACGGTTTAATCCACCACCCGTTTACACTCTCAAACCAGCACTGAATTCTTTCGCTCTGATAAGTGGTTAACTGTTCTCCGAGGAATTCCCTTTGCAACTTCGGCTAACGGTACGCGCACTACAGCCCCAAAATGATCTCACATTCCACGGATGGTTTCACCATGTTGTTTTTCCAGCCCAGAGGGAACATAAAGATTCAAAATAACAGAATTGGGATGATAAGAGGACTTTGACTCAGGTCGTACTGCATTTTCCAGTCGCTCCGCTGCGTTGTAATAAACAGTCCGCTATCGGCTGCCGCGGGGGCTGGGAACGCTGGAATCGGAACGCTGTGCAGGTTTTTACATCAAATGTCTGGTACCTACAGCTCCTTATTTGCACAGGCTTTCAGTTATAGCTGTTTTAAAGTAGCGCTTAAAACACTTATATTTTAAGATTAAAATTTTGTTGTAAACATCTCAAGCTTCCTGCACTTTTGTCTGGTGTGTTAAAACAATAAAAACACAAATGCATAAATCAGCTGTCGAGGAAGGATGCTAACAATAGCCAAGGCCATGAGTTTAATTTCCGGGGAACACAAAACACACATTTATGCGGTTTAAATAGTTTAAATTAAGACCTGAAACTCGTTTACAGAATCTGTACCGCAAAACTATAAGCGTTTGGATCAACTTATGCCATGATTGACTCTTTAGCCATTATTTTCTCAAAGCAAACTCACTGGATGCTGAAATACAGGGACGTTCCCTGAGCAATGAGACAAGCCCAGTACCAGGTACCAGTTCATACCAACAGACGCTGTTCCCTGTCTGTGATGAAACACTATGATGTCAGAGTTGCTGGAGATAAATCCAAACTATGTGTTTGGTTGAGCAGCTGGCAGGGTAACTAATGGTCACACAGACAGGCTTTTAATAACTTATGGCAGGTTTTTAGTCAGAGGTATGGCCTGGTTTGATTAACTGATCACCCCGGTGGTGCGGGTAACCCCCTTTTTGTGCATGTGTGACATTCATTCATTGTTACCCAGGATGCCTTTGTGCAAAGCTGGGCTATTTTTCATCACTGCATTCTTTACATCAGGCTATGATTGCTGCTTATTAATTTGAAGCGCTTACCCAGCTAACAATTTTAGGTTGTAAGAACGTTTCCCTAACGTTTCCATCAAGTAACAAAAACATAAAAAAGTGGATGTTCTAGGAACGCTCAAAACCTTCAGTTTTTTACCCGTTGTATTAACATTATTGCTTACTTTAAGAATGTTATTCAAACATTTTTAAATTTCGTAACGTTTTAAACATTCTACTAACAACAACATTTTTGATATATATGTGATACTTTACTGCAAGAACGTTTTTGATAACTTTTAAAAAACAACTTTCAGAGAACGTTATCCAACGCCCAGAGAATGTTCCCTGTTAGCTTGCGGTTAGGTAAAATAATGTACGTGCATATTTTCTCAAACAGTGTTTGCTGTTGTTTTGAATCCCAGCAGTGATAACTTATATCAAATGGCGTCACAGTTGGAGTGCATGGGGTGGAACCCTGTCAACGGTCTGGCGTCCACAATTAAGAGGTAGGTCAGCTCGACCCGCTCCTGTCATGTCCAAATTCTGAAGTGATTTGTAACACGTCGTCTGTATTGCAAAAGGACAGTTAATCTGCTTCATTAAACACACATTCAGGCTGGAACTTACACTGGGTACAGTACAGTACAGATGATTTAGAGAAGATATTTATGATTTGAAGATGGTTTAGATGTGCAAACCAACATTTTTCCGGTTCTAATCCTCTCATAGGACAATTCAATACTTTAGTAACAAAACTGCTGTGTTGGGCTGGTCTTTCTGAAAGATCCACAAAGACATTTTATTTACACTCTTCGAAAAAAAAACATCAAAACGGCTTGCCTGATATGACAGTTTCTGCAAATTAAAAGCACAAAACATTTTTTTCCATCATTTACTCACCCTCATTTATACAATGGAAGTCAATGGATGCTAGTGTGTTTGGTTACCAACATACTTCAAAAGGTGTTTTTTTGTGTGCCTCATTCAAAAAAGTCATACAGGTTTGGAATGACATTAGAGTGAATAAATGATGGAAGTTTTTCATTTTTGGTTGAACTATCCCTTTAAATCTGGGATGAGAAAATAACTTAAAACAAAATGACACGCTTTAAATAAAGTTTTGTAGCAATAATCTCAAGCGAAACAGGTCGTGACCAAAAAATAATTTTCCCCACAACGGAGAGTAGAGTGTGCACATGCGGAATTGGTCTCTGTTTTGTCTGGCTTGGGAATGATATCCTGCCATATATTTGCCAGTGGCACCTCAGCCTTGACCATGCCGAGCACGGCGGCCCGGAGGAAGAAAGCTGAGCAGGGGGAGGTGGAAGTGTATCAGTGCACAATGGGACGGTTTCTACTCCCTCTGAGACCGAAGCGAGAATCCACAGTCACGTTGGGCCAGGCAGGGGGGGACTGTAACCCCCCCTGACTCCCGGACAGAGCCGGTGGAGCCCAGGGTGACAGAATGATTCATGCGCTGATAAATAAAAAGGACAGAACTGGTTTCAGACATGCTGTTCGATCTTATGGAGTCTCCTGCTGTGGACTCAGTTGTTCCCATATACATCTATACCTTAGTTCACTACATACCTCCAAATCCCCTGTCCATTGCAAGACCGGGTATCGCTTTATGTTGGGCCTGAGGTAAACAAATGACCTGTGAGGAGATTTAATGCAGGATTCAGTTTTGGACCGTCATTCTGCTCGGCTGGTTTTATTCGTAAAGACAAAGAAAACTTTATACCTCACTGTCATACACTAAAATCACCAAGTCGATTTTGCTTTAAGCGCGAAGAGAAAATCTTAGTTATAACTTCACAGTGACAAACGAAACACAAATATCTACAGCATCGCTGGGTTTGTATATCGTGTGGTCTGTAAGAAACACGTTAAATTGTGTTAAATTGTACCGGCAGATACAGAGAATATGTATTTAGGAAACGTTCCTCTGAAGTTCAGGCAGAAGTTCACAAGTGAGCAAGACCATACATTCCCCATTCATCTCTCTGACTGGCCCTACCTCCGATTTTTGGGGTAAAAATATTGCACCTAGAACAGGGAGCAATTTGCCCCAATGTCAACATGACTTACAGAGAGATGACTGTGTGTGTTTTATGGCCAGCCGTGCCCTCTGTGTCATCTAAACTCTGTGATATAATGCACACAGAGATTTAGGACAGACTGCATCTGCTGTGGGACTTTATAGGAGAAGTTGGGACTTAGCGCTGTGTTTTATGAGCAGTTATGTTGTTGTGTCATAGTTGTGGATGTTTTTCGATGCTTTACATACTGTCAATGTTTTAGTCATTTCCTAGTTATATAGCATCATATCACATAATATTAAAATATTTGTAGTTAAAAAAATACTAAATATTAAGTTTTCTCTGAATACTTAGTTTTCTATAAATATAACAGTTTTCTCACACATTTTGTAAAACTTTCTAGAGAGCATATATTTGATTTTCTTTATCCCATAGTTTTCTATAGCAAATGGTTTGTCCTAAAATGCATCGATAACAATTTTTTTAGCCAATAGGATAAAAAAATTAATTCAAGATACATTCTTATGCAATCTTGTCTGAAGTATGTTTAGATATTTGTAACAGAAAACAGGAAGTAGTTTTGATTTGTGTTTCCTGTTTCTTAAACACTCATTTCACACACACAATCTTCACACAACTGATGTCAATAACAGAAATATTCTCTCTCTGATGGCAGTCATGCAGCGGGTTATGAAAGTGACCCCAGCACACCCATGATGTACAGCTGCAGCACGCAGTACCGCATACACACCCACGGGGTCTTCAGAGGCCTGCAGGTCAGTGTCTCTCTCTGCTCACAGCCCAACTGAGTTCACTCTCAGGACACACACTGCTGTGTGCTCTCGATATGTGCTCACACTGATCCAAGGTCAGGCCGACACACACACACATACAATGACACACACCTCATAAACACATACAACCCATTCACACACCCATACACAAACATACTTACACACATATACACACGTACAACCAATAAATAAACAGACACACACCTCATACACACATACAGCTCATACACACACAGATACACACCCAATACGTAAACACACACACATACG
>JAZGTK010006217.1:0-21138 GCA_036877625.1 Ambastaia sidthimunki
TGATTATTACCATTACTGTGGTTTATATGTTGTGTGTCTCATTGTTAAACTGTAGAATGAACAGAGAAAGCACAGATTAGTCTCTTATTAATAATAGGCCATCATGATATGTTTCTATAGGAACATTGGTAGGAATTGGTGTTATTCTGTTTCTGGTAATTATTAAGGACTATTCATAAAGATAACATGTCCATCTAAAAACATCATTTTTTATTCCAATCTCTAGTTTCAAATCTAACTCAATGGAGATTTTCAAAACTACAACCTATAAGTCATGTATAAAGCAAAAGTGTGTTTGTGGTGTAAATGTCTCTTTAATGTTAAAGTGAACTAAATGTTTTTTGAAGTTCATAAAATTAATAAATATAAAAGGTTGTTTTATTTATGTTACATGTTATATGTTACAATGCTGCTGGTTGGAAGGTAACTGCACTCTGAATCTTCTTTTAAATTTATATTTATCATAGCACAGTAGTTTACAGTTAAACTGATTAGTTCATTGTTTCATCTTTTGTCTGCAAAATAAAAAATGAAACAGAAATAAAGAATTGAAAACAGAAGTAGAGGCGCGCCCACTTGCATAAGTAGATCATGACAGGCACACAGATTTGCCTCTTATAAATGTGAACTGCTCGGATTAGTTACCAGGTTACCCTGCTAAAGTGCTGGAGAATATGATGCACACGCTCCCATTGTTAAGAGATGCATCAGTGAGCTGCTTTCAAAAGAACTCTCTAGAAAAACCTGATGCTTCCCACAATCTCCCACAATAACTATCGCCACCCTGAGATGATTGGCAGGTTCTTCTCCAAAGATCTGAGATTTAATCCTCATGCAGGTCACAGAGGAGCAGCCTCATCCCTCATTCCTCCTGAAAGAGCTTCACTCCATCAGGATTCAACCACTCAGCTGTGAAGTGATGCTCCTCTTGTTCTTTGCCAAGCACGTGTGATTAATCCACATTAAGAACTAAATCACCTGCTCACTTTCCTCCTTACAACAGCAGGACATGCAGCGTGTGAATCTCCAGACATTATAAACTGCCCTTCATTAGGTTACATTTAACAATGAATTGCCAAGAGTTTCCCATCTTTAGTGCTTAATGGATAAAGATTTAAAGACTTTCTCAAGCTAATTTAATAGCAGAGCAAAACTTGATAATATATTTTAGTAATATAAATATTATTATGCAGTTAAATATTGATAATTGGTTTCTCTTATAATGTTGTTGCTCATGAACACCCTTTACACAAAATAACAAAAAATTACAAAAAAATAATGTAATGCACAACCTATTTATTTTTTATAAGTCATTCAATCAGATGACAAAAGAGTTTTAGTCCCCTTTGGAAGTTCCTGAAATACACTGTAAAAACATAGATAAAAGAGTTAACAAGATAAAATAGTTCTTTAATGATGTATTGAAGTTAGCAAACTCATCAGCCTGATATGACAGCAGTAATTAATTCAGCACATTTACTGCTTCAGAACTGCCTGTGTGTCACAAGCGCTGAGGCCACAAACCTGGAGGAGCAGGTGTGCCGAACAGAGGAACAGATGAAATGCTTTGAGAGTCTAAAGCTGAGAGGTATGAATTTTTCTGTCAGTACAAATGTTAAAAGGTATAAAATTTAATTCCTGCTGCAAGCGTGACTAATACAAATCTATTTCCACACAGCTCGATGGATATCGGGTACATGTGTGCACTGTCTGTAACATCTGGTGCACTTTCTCCTTGCAACGACAGAAATGCATGCTGGGAAAAACAAGATGGCCTGCATCCTGCATTTGATCTTTGACCTTTGGCTCTACCTCTGCCTGAGGAAACATGAGGTGTGGAGATTCAGAGATACATGCTTTCCAGAACTCACTCAAACCAGCTCAAGACAAGCTCAAGGAGCAGACAGATTTCCCAGTGGTCTCCTGGATCATGGAATATCTTCCCAGCAGGCATCTTGTCGTGAGCTTGCAGGACTGTGTCGGAGATGGTGGGAAAAACATTTGGAGCCTTGAGGTTAGTTACGTTTCTGTTGACTTCATTCATCACTGAGATTCGCTGTAAAAGCAGCTCATTCACCACCTGAATCTCAACTCCCTTATTGATGCAATACAGAGTAACACCAACCTCAACACTCAGACCTAACAACATGCCTAGCAAATATTATTTGCATTAAAAACAAAGTTTTGAATGTGTACAGTATCTTAAACTGTACACTGCAATAACATCAACCAATAACTGCAATAACTTTATATATTTAAGCATTTTTTATCATTTATTTTGCTGCACTAAATTCAGAGTGCAGGTTGACTCACAGAGTCAGACTGAAGGTTCAGTCACATTTAATTCAGACTACAGGTGTGTCACATTTGATTCAGACTGCTAGTTCAGTTACAGATTCAGACTGCATGTTCAGTCACACTCAGTTTAGACTGCAGGTTCAGTTACTTTCAAGTTCACAACTTAAAAGAAAACATCAGTCGTGTCCCAAATGACACTCGAGTTCACTTTCTACAATTTGTACAGTATCTATATTGAGTATAACTGAATATATATTTAACACTGAGGTGGTCTTCCTGGTGGGCCTCTGTTCTGCAGTGTTTAACATCAACTCAAGAGTTTAACCTCGCTGTCAGTAATCCTGAAGACCTTTGTTAGCCTGTTCAGGTGTGTTTCATTAGTGTTGTGGTTAGACTCTGGAGGACAGCAGGACACTGCTGGATTAACAATTCCTTTGTAGTAATTCAGCACAAGAGACATATAATCAATATCTCAACCTGCAGTCTGTTCTATCTGTGGTTTTGTTACAAGGTGTTTAGGAGCCCAGATATATATAAAACTGGTATTAATCAATCTCAGGTGATGCAATCATTTACATTATGCAGAAAGGCTTACAAAAGTGCTTTAGCATCACATACTGTATGAGATCATATTAGCAGATGGCAAAGATGCAATTTGGAACACAGCCTGCTAGAAATGGTGCTTCATGTACTAATACAAACAAGTGCCACAAGTACAACAAACCTAATATGGAAACAAGCCAATGTTTTTTTTGTTCTGATTAATCAGAGGGGAATTTTGATTTGGCATTTAAAGACTAGAAAGTATTCTACTGTTTTCTCACGCACCACCTGGACAGCAAAGTGCTAAAGGTATATATACTGAAACATTGACATTACTTCATGCCATTATATATTGGATAAATACTGCCATTGGTTGGTGGGTCATCCGGTCTATTATTGGTCCTCCTCACTCTGAAGAGCTGTACGTTTTTATCTGTACAGTGCAACATCAACAGACTCTGTATGCCTGAGAGCTGTGAGGCTAATTGCATTTTAACTGCTTTTGGGATGTATGGAATATACGGTTTCCAAGCAACTAGTTGCTACATTTGCAATATTCAAAATGGTGCTACCCTCATTTGAGAGATGTCAAATTTACCACAATTTTTTTTTCTTAAAATTAAGCCTTGACTTGGAGAAGAAAAACAAAGGCTTTGCCAAACCACTATTTTATGTAATGAAATTTGAAACTGAGTGATTTTACTAGTGCCTGCAGTGTCTAATCAACGAGATTTGTACATTTTAAACTTACAATTACACTTTAGCGTGTAAATCGTGTTTTTGAAACAGTGTAGTTTTATCACTAAAAAGCTTATTTTTAACTTATTATTTTCATATTTAGATATAATTATTTCTTGTGTAATGTAAAGTTTTTATTTACTTTTTTTCATGTTTTTTCAAGTATTAACTGTTTTGGATAAAAAGCAAATCTGTAAGTATAATGTGAATGTAGTAAAATCTGGCATATAACTTCTGTCTGATTATCATAACTAATGTGGTTTGTGTAGGACAGTAAATCTCTCTCTCTTTTCTTTCATTACCACACAAAATGGATTTTTCTCCCACGTTCTCTTTAAACAATTTCCATACATACTGTTTCCAGGCAGTGTTTTACATTGATCTGGCCTCAGATGGATTAAAATTTATATAAAGAAATACAGGGTCAACGGGCCCTGTAAACTCATGTCTCAGCAGCGCGAGACTCCACTGAGATATCTGAACAGATTCAGTGAAGGACTGCTGACAAACAAGACTGTGAAAAAGCCCTGTTACACTTCAGGATAAATCAGTGCAAACTGAAAGCACCACAATGGATATAATTAATGGCTCTGAGTCGATCATGAATGTGACGGACAGGCGATTATTTAGGATAATAAACATATTCAGTTCGCTGCAGACTGTTATAATAATTTATCTTTCAGACAAGCTAGTTACTGAACATTTTCCTGACTCTTGAGACAAAACAGTATCAAACTTTATCTTATTCTGAATAAGCAACATTTTCTATCTTAAAATGAGGCAGAGATGATCACAGATAATCACTTGAATGTTTACAGCCCTACATTTACAGCACTTGTTTTTGTGCATTTAAATATTTTAGCAAATTCAAGTGTAAAACTTTTTATTCCATAGTGTAAAACCCTCATATTTTAATCCTTAGTCTAGTCTAAACTTAAACTAATAATAACACATCACTATTAAGCTGTTCATTTCAGTAATATGATCAGCTTTTTACTATGAATATATTTTATTAAATAAAAAACGTCAGCCTATTAAAGCCGAGCTGGATATGTGCAGTCTAGTCTATGGCACATATGTGTTATAGTTTACAGGACACTGGGCTTTAATGAGGCCAGTCTTTTCTATGTGAGGATTGACTGTGTTTAACATTGAACATTTGTAATGTACAGCCTTGATAAACAAGCTTGTTTCAATAGTGTTCAATCCATCTACCATCTTGACACAAGGAAACAAATCAGTCAAGTCAGTCAAGTAAGTGAAGGCCTCTGGGTCACATCAATGAATGGAAAAATAAATTGTTTCTGTGATGTGTTTATCATCTTGAAGAATATTCCAATCAGAAGTCGAGAGCGCCCTTATGAGAAAGTAAAGAGAGAACAGATTGTGCTCCACATATCAACCTGTGTACCTGATGGCTAAAAACAACACGAGGAGCATGTCATCATGTGTGCCACCAATGGCTTTATTCAAAACTAATGAGCTGGAACACAGAAAAAAAACATTCATAAATGCTTCTTCACACAGCATTAAAAAACAATTATGTTAAAGTTTGATCATCCAGGCTCGGTTTACTTTGACTAAGTGTGAATGTGTTGTCCATGGCAACAAAAGACATTATCACCACCACACATAATGAAAACCAGTCATCCAAGCAATTCACCAGCCTCTGTAGTTAGAGTCAGAGAGATGCAGCAGATGCTGGCAGAGATCATGAGGAGAACAAGTTTATAGCTCAAGATGCACTTATACAGGGATATACTGTCCTCAGCACAAAGACTCCTGCATGCAGAGACTCATCCTTTATAAATCACCCTTTATAAATCATCTTTTCTAAATCATCCTGTATAAATCATCCTGTATAAATCATCCTGTATAAATCACTTTTCATAAATCACTCTTTATAAATCACTCTTTATAAATCACTTTTTTAAATCTATAAATCATCATTTATAAATCATCCTTTATAGAATATACTATGCGCATACACTCCAGTAAGCTTTAAGTCTGTACCTTACTAAAAATAAGTCTCGATTATTTTAGAGACATTTTAAAAATTAAACAGAATATACACTTCTGCTTGTTAATCTTGTTTACTAGGTTCACAAAAAACTCTACTGTCTAAACACAGCTTTGTGGAGTCATAAAAACAGGGAAGTTTTGTAAAGTCAGCCAATCTAATTAAAGCTTGCCAGATTAAGAAAGTGCACCAGACAGTCAGAAAGAAGCCGCAAGCTATCTGCGTCCATAACGAATACGACTGCATGCATCCCAACCTGCAAAGTTAGATAATGTCAGCCAATCTGGTGATTTTTCATGTACATGTCCTATGGTGAGTGAAGAGTGAACTGTGGGCGGTCCATGCAAGTGATGTTACACTGAAACGTCAACAGTGCTGGAGAATTAATTTCCCGCAATGTAGACTCCTGTGTCAGTCTCTTCTCAGCCAAGATCCTGGCATGTTTACACAGTACAGTGTAGAAGCGGCTGGGGATGACACACACACAGCCTGCCTCCCCGTTTTACCAGGAGAGACGTGATATAACACAGGCCTCACAACATGAGCTACAAGCTCTGTGAGCTGTTAAGTGGTTGTCAGAATGTTAGAGAGGTGTTCATCACAAACCATGGTGAGAGAGAAAGAACAGACCTTGGACAACATCCTCTATCACCAGCTATACACTTCCTGACCAAAGACAGCCAACTTGATTAGCTGTATGTGAATGTAGTGTGTTTTAATAAATGCATCCGTTCAATGTCATAAAGAAGCGCCTTTCCTGAAATAACAGAGGTTGACACATACACTTGCATATACTTTAAGTCATGTGTGTCATGTGACTATGTTAACAACATTTAACAAACCTTATTAAACAATCACTGTGAACATTTCTTCAAGAGCCCAAACTATACTGAAAGAAAACATGCCACCACCACAATAAACAAAGAATAAAATAAACAAATTCATGAAATAAAATAACAGAAGGTCTTTATTTGGGGAGTTGCCCATATTAATTCAGTATAACTGCATTAACTGTGGTATTTTGGTAGTTGCCATGGTAATTTTTTTGTAAGGGCAATTAAGCCTTGATCTGGAGAAGAAAAACAAAGGCTTTGCCAAACCACTATTTTATTTAATGAAATTTGAAACAAAGTGATTTTACTAGTGCCTGCAGTGTCTAATCAACGAGACTTTTACATTTAAAACACTTTAGCGTGTAAATCGTGTAGTTATAATAGTGTAGTTTTATCACTAAAAAGCCTCTTTTTAGCTTATTATTTTCATATTTAGACATAATTATTTCTTGTGTAATGTAAAGGTTTTTTTTTAACTTTTTTTCTTTTTTCACTTCATGAAAACCAAGTATTAACGGTTTTGGATAAAAGCGTCTGCTAAAAGCAAATCTGTAAGTATAATGTGAATGTAGTAAAATCTGGCATATAACTTTAACACTATTTGTGCTACAGACGTAAATGAATTATGAGAGATGCAATTTCCTCAATTAATTTTATCTGGTGGATGATAAAACCATTCAAACCCAGAACCCAGGCAGTCACAGCAGGCATCACGGCTGTAAGATCTGCACATGTGCAGTAAGCACCACCCCACAGTTTCCTCAGAGAATGTAAACATCTTGTTTAAACGCTATGAGAATTATATATGAGAGTTATATGATAAAAACAGTGTAGTTGTGCCGTGATGTAGGTAAAAACCATTTCAGAAATTTGCTTGACTTTAGTTTAATTACTTTATATTATGAGTAGCTTGTATCTTGGTCAACTACAGTTAGTTTTAAAGTACTGTAGCTTCTGCAGTACTACTGGTCTCAGATTGCATTATCACAATGAGGAGTTAAAGGCATGACGAGGGCTTCAACCGTTTAAAATCAGACGGGATAATGCAATGAGCAGCTGGAACCAAATTAAAGAGATCTAATGATTTTGAATGATGTTCTCGTCACTCTTGAGTTTTATATGGTCCAGCTCAAGTGCCAGGAGATGGGATGTCAGAATCTGTTCCCTCTGAAAGAGCAAAGCAATACGCTTTTACAAATGCTTTCAGTGAGACTTATTTCCTGCACAAAAAACTCAGCTACTTCTTCCGACTGGGCAAATGACTCTGGGTTAAGGGTTATGATTGGGGAACATAACCCTAATCAGACTCAATAAAGTCTGATAAAGTCCTAATAAGGTCTTGCTTCACACGGGTCATGAGGAACATCTCCATGTCTTATTCACAGTGTGAAGCAGCCACTTCAGACTCTGACCACCCATTATACTCGTTAGGAATCGTGTGGTTACAATCAAGAGCTTCAGTGAGCCAACCAGAACTCGTCAGTTCTGCTGAAGAGCTTCTTTTAATCATGCAAGACATTTCCACATCATCTCTACAGGTGTTCAAGTGTTAAAGAAGTGTCTGATGTATATTAAAACACACGCTGTTGTGCTGTTGGCATCAGCTTGACATGAAAAGAGGCTACCCTAAACCATAAAAAATATTTAAAGAATGTGACACAAAATAGATTTATTTATACCAATATTTACAATAGTATTTACAGCATGATACAGCATACAGTCAGTCTGAGATTCAGATCTGAGATTCAGATAGCTTACAAAAGCTAACCAAATATTTACATCATATTTCTCTGTCACAACAGCAGCTTCTACTGCTTTGGTTAGACGTAGACTGTTAGATGCTGCTAAACAACAGGAGAGTCTGTTTTTTGGCAGACCTGAGCGATTGGGTTGACAACATCACAGATGACTTCAGCTGTGTCCACAATTGCTCCTTCCTCCAGCTGACAGTGCACTTACTCTGACACATGGTTCACATCACAGCAGATCATGGTCACAACAGGAGGTTACAAGATGTTACAGGACTGCCAAAGACATATTTTGGGTTGATACTGATGAATATGGGAATATGACTGTGTGCTCGATCTATAGTGCAAAACAAACACTTGCAGAGAACCAAATGTGAGTGAAAATTGGCTTTGGCAAATAAATGAAATTTTGGCAGGTGAGCAATTTACCTACCAGTTGGTCTGAAGGTTTATTAGGAACTGCAACAAATTACAAGGCCGATAGATGCTGTGTATGACTCAGACATAACATATAAACATTAAAAAATGTCTACTAAAGAAAACATCTGTCACAACACAACTTTTTCTCCTAGTGGAAATTTTATCATCAGACATTTGCTGTGCCTTATTTGTTTTAATATTACTGGATAAGGCATTAAAATAAAAGGCATTTTGTATTCTCTCACAACGGGGTGAAGACAAAACGATTTTTAGAAATCAGCGGAAAAAATAGCAAAATATCACAGAAACAAAATATTCATATGTCTTAAAGTAAAAATACAAAAAACAAAATACAGTTTAATGACTGAGAAATACTTTTCTTGATTCATCTGCTATTAGCAGGTGTGACAAAAAAGCCCATTTTGCCCCCTGCAGTCATCACAGTGGTGCAACAAACTGCAACTGCTTATTAAAATTACAGCTTGTTAAAACTGCATAATGGTGATGGTCATTAGATAAACTTTAAAAGGTTAGACATGTCACCCTGCAAGTTTGGGTCATTAGAGACATTTCTGCTGAAGAGCAGACTGTTATTATAGAAGCAGTGAGACATTTAATCATAGGTGGAGATTCATTCGACCTCACTACACACAATCATTATGAGCAATGGACAGTCCTGAAACAATCAGCCTGCTGAAACCCTTTGACTTTATAATCAGGAAGTAAATAATTTCAAAACACTTCTGGATATCACAGTCATCATATCACTGCTGGGTAAATTATTCTTCTGGAAGACTATCAATAATGCTTCTAGAGGACTATAAATGATGCCACTAGAGGACTATAAATGATGCTTCTGCAGGACTATAAATGCTAAAGTCTGAAATAAATGACTCTACACAAAGAATAGCTTGAAAGTCACGCTAGGGAATGAGCTACAGTGACATTCACGTTCCTGTTTTAGGATACTTTTTCTGTTTTGACTGTTTTACATCTGAGAGAAAAACTCTGGCTTTATCTCACTTAAACAGCCTTGAACTTTAAACATGTATTACCATCAGAAAGCTGGTAATGAAGTCATATTCCCAGCTATACCCGCCACAAGCAAAGGTACACTGCCAAAAACCAAGGGCTGAATTCTCTCCCCTGGGAACGGCACCACTAAAATTCAATGCGGAGCGGTTTCTATGGCAACAAGTGACTCGTGGTACTTAATGCAACAATAAGCTGGAGTGGTAGATAATGCACTTTTTTCTACATTTTTGCTGCTAATGCCGTTAATGAGTGTGAATTGTGAATCAAAGAGAGAGTGACGTGGCTCTGAGCTGCTGCTCTCTTTGAACTGGACCTTTCTCCATACACACAAAGCTAATGAGGGCTACAATGGAAGTCTAGAACAAAGTAGCTTTGGCTGTACTTATAATGGCCACATTTCTGAAAATGTGACAGTTTAGTCCTCTACTGAAACAAAACAGTGTGTGTGCTTGTGTTTGTGGGTGTGTGTGGCAGATGTGGTATAACTCCTGTGCCAAACAATTAGTCACCTGACCCTCATCCATTTTCACACCTACAGCATCAGATCACACAGACCGATGCCGAGCAAATGGATCCAGTCCAGGTTTTGTATCTAACCAGGTGAGAATGAATCTTTCTTTCGACTAATCAAGCTTCTTGATCATGTGCTTATGCTAATGACATCACACATTAGACAAATATGATGACAATTACAATATTTAAAGGTAAAGTTCACCCAAAAATCAAATTATAGAAAAATATTTTGATGAACGGTAACACAAAAATCCATATTGCTCACATACTAAGTCTGTTCCATTCATTGACAGTGAGCAGTGAGCAGTGGCTGTCAGGATCTATAAAGCACTATAACAGTAATCCATATGATCATTACATCCCACGTTTTCTGAAGTCATATGATGGTTTGTGAAGCAGAATTATTATGACAATCTGCCTCTCTGCTGTAGGTCACAAATCTCATGATGTCTTGACGCATCACGACATCAAACATTAGTTCTCACTTGACACGTAACAGAACATGCCAAGATTGAAGATGTGGAAAGAATAACAGTGACTTTAGTGTTTGAATCCTCTTAGACTTCTGTAGGGCCTCCTTCCAAACCACTCCAAGTAGAAAGCTTTACATTTACAATGGGGTGGGTGGATGGTTTTTGGGGGTTAGCACCTCAATTTACCCAGGGTTACGAGAAGGAAAACCTGACTGAAATAGGGTTAACCCTGCAATGGGATGCCAAATGTGTGCAGTGTGAAGTGAAACAAGGTTAGAATGTTACAACTGGATGCTTAGCAACAGACACCCAATCAGAAACTGAACAGTGCAGGCCTCCTATCACCAGCTCCGTACAGTCACAGAAACCCCACAAGCAAATGCTAGATTCAGCATTTGAGAAAAAGAATAAAACAATTTGTCAAATAATGACTGAAAACACCTGAATTGGAGCAAAAATGTCCAGAGGAACTTAAAACACCCAAGAAGGATTAAAGTGTTGACCTGTTTTCTCATTGATGCTAAAGTGTGAGTCAAGCTGTTATTTAAACCAGGTGTGTGCTATATTTATCCAATCATGACCGTTGAAACTGCATATCTGCATAATATGAACGTTAATCCAGGGTTTAGAAAAGTACAACTACATCATGAATACCCAGGGTTACCTCCTTACCTCTGGTGAAGTGTGAGCAGTGTAAAACATAAAACATATAACCCAAAATTCTGTTTAGCTGGGTTTAGATTGATCCAGGTTAACTATTTCAAGTCTGAAAAGACCTTTTGTGTGGCAAAGATTAGCAATCTTTCTTTAAAAGCTCTGCTTGCACAAATAGTACAATAGCACATGGGTTGGAAACATCATGAGCTGGAGTTAATGATTATGTAGCTTTATCCTTTGCTCTGCATCATTTTGTCTCAATGAGATACAATGATGAGTTTTTTTTAATTATATTTTAAGTCTGACTAGTTTAGTATCTAGTCTCATTTTCTCATTGTTGTTTTGGCGATGTGTTTACTGAAACACCATAAAAGGTAATAGATGTCAACTAAAGAATGAGAAAAACAACTAATTGGCTTTCACAATGTTTTATGACTCACATCATGATGCCTCATGATACAATGTTATGAGTTTAAGCTCGCACTGTGTTTCATAAGACCTCTCGCACGACACAGGCATGTCTCGTACCGATGACTCATAGCACACTTTCTGAAAACTCATTCCTTGTAGTTTGTGACGAGATGCTGGGTAAAGATCAGTAGGCCTGGAAAACACTAGGGAATGTTTCACCAGCACTAAATATGCATGAGGTCATTAAAACCTTTTTTGTCTCTCCTTGATGTGTTTATGTGTCACAGGTTTTTTATCTCTCTCTACCTGCTTTTTATGTGTAACTAAATTTGTATTTAGGATGAGCTGGTTACCGCAGGATTCAGGCAGAAGTGAACTGAACACTGTATAAACTCCAATACAACTCCTGATTTTGAAAGGCAATGAGGTAGCAAATAACACACTGATTTGTAAATCCAGTTTGATCCTTAATTAACGTTACATTAATTTTTATAAATTATTTAGTTTATAGACCATGATAAAAGACCACCAACATATAAAATATATATTTTTTTAAATTGCATATCAAGTAATAAATTGGTGTAATTAGACAAACTTGATTATGAAATTTTAGTCAAAACACTTTTGAAAAACAACCGAAATTGAAAAACAAAATTGAAAAACAACCAAATTAGAATCAGCAGCAAAAAAAATGTTTGATCAGATTTTATAAAGCAACTGCTGCTGTACAGACAGACAGAGAGAGATAGATAGATAGAGATAGGGAGAGAGAGACATTTGAGAAGTATTTGCCTTGAGGGCAGAAAGCTAAGAGAACAAAATGCTAAAGATTGTACTTCATGGTGACAAAATAATGGCTTTGCGGTTGTTTTCCCATCTTGGTGGCCCTCTTCAAATCTCATCAAATTGGAGGAAATGGCCTGGCATTACTTTGCACTTAATAGATGAAGATAAGACACAGAATGTGACTCACATCACTGACGCTGTTATATGCAAGTATATATCTCACACTGTCACACTGAGTACAGCAAGATTTCTGCCAGTGTCAATACCAATGATAAATCAAAGATCAAGAATGTAGCTTGGATAAAAGTGACACACATATCATCGGCAAATAATATTCTGTCATCTTTTAATGAAACACAATGTTGCTTGTATTTGATTTAATGGGGGAAGAACTGGAGCTATTATGCATTGTGAATTTTGATAATTGTTTTAAGTGAGGCTTGCAAATTAGCTTGCCATGCTGACATGCATGCAAATTAGCTTGCAATGTTGTTGCAAATACAACAGGCATGAACCTGCTCAAAGTCAGGCTATGAGGGCAATCAAAAGGAAAACATGTGAATTGTTTTCTTTATTTTATTGTGGAGACAAAACGAAAAACATTTTTATTTTCCAGTTTTGAAATATTTATTAAATAGCTACAGGGATGCAGAAAACTACTGTGTGCAACAGACTCATCAAATATGTATACCTATTTGTAGTGTGTGCATGTTTAACAATGAAAGAGCTCAAATCAAAAAATGATGAAATATGATTATTACACACTATGACTGGCTGATTACACTAACAACAGGATAATTCCAATATATGGTGTGTTTCTGATTCCTGAACGCAGGTCAGCCTGATGGAAATGAATGGACTAATTACAAAGCAAATAACTAAAGCAAGCAAACAACATTGTTTATATATATACATTATATATATATATATATATATAGAGAGAGAGAGAGAGAGAGAGAGGGAGAGAGAGGGAGAGAGAGATAAGATGATAGATACATAGATATATACATAGATAGATAATAAAAAATAAATAATATATTTCATACAGAGTTTGTGTGTGAGGTTGCCATAGTTACGCCCTCTTGAGAGTAGCTGTTCTTAAGTTAAGGATGACAGCACAGTGTATGAGTTTCCATGGCTACTTATTCCTGACGGTGGTTTGCCAGTTATGAAGAGGAAAGATCACTCTACAGTGTTCATATGTGCGTTTACATGCATATGTATGTTTGAGTGCTCAGTCTTTCTCAAATGTGCATTATAGCTCATTTACACAGTGCAGATATCTCAGGTGCATACTGCACTCAGCAGCACACATGCATTGATGTCGGTGCATTGTTCTCCTCACTTACTCTTTACTGTGGCAGTCCTGGTGCAGTTGTAGAGGATGGCGAGTTCTCCGAACACCTTCCCCGGCCCCATCGTGCAGAGTTTCATGCCCTCCTTCGTCACCTCCACCTTGCCGTCTGAAAGCAATCAGAGAGTAAATGCTTGAGTTTATTGATGATGCTCCGCTCATGAAAGCAAGCATGACAGCCTGGAAATGCGGCCGTGCAGATGCTTCAGTCTGCCCTAACACATTCAAATAAAAGTCTGCTTTCATTAGGCCAGCAGACATGAGTTTAGCGGAGGGTGGGGGCTTTGAAATCACTGAGAAAGGTAGAAGCTCTCTGATGTAATGGGCAGAACGAGAGAAATGGGCCAGTGAAAGACAGGAATAGAAGGATTAGTGAAGTATTATGTCTAAACGATCAGATAAAACTGCACTAGAAGACTAAGGGCTGTTATTTTATGCCTTATGTGCAGGACATCCGCATCTTCCTCTGCATGAGCTTATTGGAAATTCTTATTTGGCCTTCAAGTGGAATCGGAAATATTGCAATTACAAGTTACATGAATCACCCGCCAAAGTCAAGTATCAGTGAGAAACTACAAACACTGAGTGATACCAGTTATAAAGATAAAGAATGACAGAAGATGGAAGGATTTCAATTTTGGTTTTGTTTTTGTATCATGTCTATTCAATAACCTAACCAAAGCTAATGACTCACTTTACAGTTCACTTTGTAAGGTTCTACTTTTCAACATTAGTTAATGCGTTAGCTAACATGAACTAACAAAGAGCAACATTTTTTTACAGCATTTATTAATCTTTGTTAATGCAAATAAAAATATTAATTGTCCATGTGAGTTCATTGTGCATTAACTAATATTAAAATATACAACCTTTCATTTAAAAATATATGTAAAAAATGTAGTAAACTAATTTCAAAAATGGAACCTTATTGTAAATGTTACCAAAAAGTAAAACATTCATTAGTAAATTATTTGAATTGTATAAAAGAGACACAGGTGTGTTCAGACTACAAGGGAACTTGCTGTCATATTTATTTTTAGTTTTGGCACTGTATTTTTTTCCTGGCTTGAATGCTTGATGTGTGGTAATAACGGCCGCCCATCTCAGGCGTAGCTGCTTCTCAGGTGCTCTTAAAGACAGTGTTTCCTCCAGAGCTGCGCTGACACTTCACATAGAGTCGGAATCTCAAATAATACACAGCTGAGAGCAAACAGTAAAATCTCTCCAAAAGAACAAAACCCACAGTTTCTTTTTCATACTTGGTATGCCAGTCTGCAGCTGCGATGCTATCAGCAAGGCTAATCCAAACAGGCTACAAATAAACTGACCGAGAATCAGTTTTCTGTGACTCTTTGCTTATGCCACCTGGGGCCCGTCTGATGAAACACGACCTCGGGAAACAGTGGCCCTCCAGAGCTCAGATAGCACCAAACTGCAAACATCTGCTTTAAGTTCATTCTGAACAGCAGTCCACTCACTCCGACATGTAAACATGATGTAACAATGTGTTTAAATTATAAACAAAATGCTGGGCAACCTCAGGTCCTAGCCAACAATCCTGCTGTGTGCAGAGCTAATTAATGGTTGCATACATCCTGGAAATTTTACTTTTGTTACTTTTGCAGTAATTAAATACCAAGCACATACCAAGCACACATTTATGAATAATATGGCTATAACACTTGATTATAGATGTGCACTCGCTAACCGTATCAAAACAACTGGATTTTTATTGGGCTGTAGCGCCCAACGAGCGTTTTTGCTGAAATCTTACGTCCTCTCTAAGGTCTCTCAACTTCAACGATTTGAGCTGAAAAATGGGTGACAGACTAAACGACTGACATTTATGTTTGAGTTCCTGTCACAGACTGACACGGACAGCAGCATCTCAAAAACAACTGTAATATAACTGTAATATTATATAACTGTAAAAATATGAATTAGGACAACAAATATAAATACATAACCCATAAATTTGCTTTTGCTTTAGGACCTGGTAAAATATGTGTTTATGTACAGCTTAAATCAGATAACCATAAGCTTTGTGTTTGCTGAGGTAAAGGTTTTGAGCAGAATAATGGCTTGGTGCTTTTTGGTCACCGCTGATGGCAGAAGTTCCCACCCCAGAGTCCACCAATCATTTCAAAGTCACTAGATGTGGTCAGAGAGCTTGTCTGGCCATTAACTCAGCAGGGGTTTGAGTCGCCGGGGCTGTTAACGGCCCCCCGCAGAGAGACGCTGCCGTGACAACCATCTCTATTTTGTAGGCTGATGTTTTGATTTTTATACATTTATGGTTATATATTTCCCCTGCACATCTGTTTTTGTGTATTATTACCAGGTTAAGACATTGTTATAATAGACTATAGTAAAACAAATATTGTCTAAAAGATCAGCTGTTACAAACTGGCTGTTGTTTGTGCTAGCTTGAATAAAGTCACAAGTAATTTCAAGTCAGTCATACCTCAAAAATGGTAATTTTCCATTTTTTTTTTTAAATCAGGCTTTGAGTCCATTCTGACACAATCTTAACGGTAATACATCACACCTGAGCTAAGATTTTATTAGATCCATCCTGTTCTGAGGTTTCATCTTGACAGAGCAGTATTTGGTATGGGGGCAGACACAGAAGCAGGCTTTTATCAGAGCTGTGACTGTCAGACCGTTTTTGGGCAGATCGCACTTACTGTGTTATAGTGTTGTGTGGTGCAGCTCAATTATTAATGCCCACATCTGTAACCAAGGGAAATAAAGTACTGTAACAAAGAAGCCAAATGTAACACTGTACGCCTGCAGACTAGGAGAAAACAGATGACAAATCTGTGAATGTGAACTATAAGACCAAAATCTGATATGTCATTTTATCACAGTAATGGTACAGACATCATTATGTGTTTCTTTTGGCTGGTAATTCAACAAAGAAATTAATATCCCAAAGAAATATTTTGTGCTTAATACTTCACAAGCGACAGGTACTTGGAATAATACTGTTAAGATTAATCAAATGAACCAGTACAAATAATTTGATTAAAGGCATAGTTTGGATTACAGCCACATTCAAACTCTATTATAATTGCCAATATAAACACAACTGTGCGCACGTCAATTAAACTGCATTATTTGATATTTCATCACTCTCACATGTAAATAACATAAGATAAAGCAGTTCTGTCCACTGACAGCAGTGTGGATGTATCAGCTGTAATATAAATGCTGAAGCAGAAACTCTACTGCTACCATCAAGCTCTAGTAATGGGTATGAAATCCCCTGTACACAACGTGAGTCACCAGCCTTCAAGAAAGCAGTGAGTGTTCAGGTGAGCTCTGCTTATTGAGAATGACACCTGGACTGGCACATGCGTAAAGGTGTTAATATTAAAAGTGCTCTGTGTTTATTAAAGGTTGTGATAGTCACTACAGAGCACAGTAAAGTGCTTTTCAGGATCTCCAGGTTTATATGAGACTGTCATGTTGATGTGACTGTCATACTGTAATGTCAGAAGAAGAGACAGAAGTCTCAGGATTATATCACGTTTCAGAGGAATTCGATTCTATATGTTAATGATACACTGACTAAACTGAATCAAATTACTCTCACTGCCTCTATCTGCATGACTGACAGTATCATTTTCGTACCTTTATATCTTCAGTTCAAGGAGCTAGACTGCTGGACATTTCAATCAACTAGTCACATGTAACTTTTGACATGTCTGGTTCATACTGTAGCTTACACTGGCCGGAAATCACCCAACCAGACAGGAAGAGGCCACCTGATCTCATCTTAAATAACAGACTAAGAATAAAAACACATTTAACATATGGTGCGTCAGTTCTGAATGGTACAGAAAATTCAGTAAATTCTGTGATCAGAGTAACTGTCTGTCAAAAAGAATTTCTTGCAATAGTTTGTATTGTTCCAATAGTTTGGCATGTTTAATCTGAAAGATGTTTTGGTCATTTAAATGGTAAACAATACATGCAACACAACATTAACAAACCTGATGTAACCCACATTAAAAACATTTTTTTTTAAGTTATGCAACATTTAAGCTGGGCAATATTTCAGGGCAGTTCAAAAGATGTTGCACTGTAAACAAATCCTGTAAGTGCCTCAAAGAAAACTTAGAATATCTTTCTTTCTGAATATCTTTCTATAGTATTAGATTTGAAGCCACTAATTTTTGGTTCAAATTTGGCGAATCTAGACCAGTAATTATTTTTGACTCACAAGCACTAATAAGGTAAATCTTTTTAATTTTGTTCCACAGTGGACTGATAAAACCTCGTACATATGACGTACAGAAGCTGCTTTGCAGTCAAGGAAGGATTGAAGCTTCAAATCTGTGTGAAACATGCATCAGACAGTCAGTATAAAGACTGTGGGCTGGCCGTGGGCTCGTCTGACACTTAATCAGACACAGACTAAATTTGACCTTAATTTTACATTTTTTTTATTTTGCACATAGCTAATGGTAAAAATTAAAATATCCTTCAAGACACTATCCTATATATGAACAGAATGTAAACTTTATATATAAAAGTATATATAAATATTTAAACAGATATGATGGTAAGAATATGCTATAACCTGAGGTTCTTCAGGAAGAACAAATCCACTTAAAATGTATCTTTAACTTCACAACTAATGCATAAATAGAATGTTTAAAAGTCTTATAAGAAGAGACTAGAAGTTCCAGATTAGAAGTTTTGCCAGTGTGACATCTGAGGAACCTCAATAAAAGCAGCAGGATTTTGCCACTAAAAGCATCTAAATGTATCTGTGAGCACAATCAAATAAACAAGCAATTAACAAAAGATGTGTGAAACTTTGTCAATGACCCACGTTCCAATTCTGCTAAATCTTTATAGTTCTATAGATACAGAATTCACATGGGCCTAACCATGTTTCTTAGACCTGGCACAGTCAGACACTATGTTTGTTTGATTGTGTACCTCTCTGAGGCAGAGAGGACATTCAGACACTCAGTCTGACCTGTGGCATCACTGATAGAATCTAACAGCAGAGTTCTGCTGCTGAAGTGCCTCTGATGGAGGAATCAAGGAAGTGCAGCCCTGATCAATGAGACAGAAACTAATACTGCAAACTTCATCTCCGAAACTCACTCTCCCACAGCATTACAAGAGGGCAGCATGTACCTCCACTCTTTCAGTCTCATATAAAATACACACTATATGTGGACCTGGCCTGACACAAGCACACATTTCAACTATGCTTTTAGCACTAGGAATGTTAGCACACATTGAGGAGGCAGAATCCTGTGGATTAGGATAGTAACTGAAAGCCATGCAGATAAAACACTACAGTGAGGGCAGGACACGGGTCTCTTCTGTATGATAAGAAGAATTATTACCACAGATGCAGTAATCCTCAAAAAACAACAGATGTTTTAAATGGGGCTAAAAAGGTTATTACTTGTACTGTTGTTATGGTACTGAGCAGCTATACAAAATGCCTGGTTTTAAGTGCTATCAGAGAGATTTATAACACAATGAAATGGCAGAATTTCACGATTTTCAGGAAGAACGATTTTGTGATGAAGGATGAAGTGCTTGCCTATTCAGCAAAACTAGCAACAGTTGCAAAATAAGACAATATCATAAAGCTATCATAACAGAAAGATGAAGGTTAGATGGGAAGACTCAGAGTTTGAGGTAAAAGAACAGATTACCAGAAAATGAAAATCTGTCATTATTTAACGTCTTCATCATATGGCTTCAAATGTGAGGCATTGTGTAAGTCAAAACTATTAGAATGATTGTTATTTACTGTTGAAATCTGCTGCTGTCACACACACACAGTCCTCTCTAAATCAGCCCCAGTTCCTATTCACAAGTTATACTGCAGGCCACAGCAAAAGATGCTCATTCTTTAGTGATGTTTTCCTTTAAAAACTCAAATCAAACCTATATTTTGTGAACAGATTAAATATGCTGTTTTGGCTTATTATCTCAGGCAGCGAACACAAAAAAAACAAGCCTGTTGGCAGCTGCTCCAGCTGAACCTGCTTTGGTTCCAGTCCAGCGGTGACCTGTAGCTGTGGGTGATGACAGGTGAAGAACTGACATTCAGCCCCCAACTGCTCTACAGCTGATCCCAGCTCTGCAAACAGCCGGCAGCCCTAAATCACTTGTGTCATGTGCAGACTGACTGACAGGCGGAGAATGAAACTGCCTCTGGAGAACGCTCCCTGGAGAACATCTGCTGTACTGTCACACTTCTCACCATTAGCACAGCAGTCCCCTGGCCCTCCAATTATATTGGGACTGAAATCTGGTAGTTTTGTGTAAACCTGTTTTTCATTCAAATACATCATTAAATCTTTGAAAAACAAAGACTTTGTTCTGGGAATCCAGTGACTGCATGTGAATCTGTCCAGTGACAGATCAAATGAACAAGCAATGCATTCAGAACCACTGAACCAGCGAATCAATGAAATTTTGTTGAAAACTGCTGGTCCACAGACATCTCAAAGTCAACAAGTGGCCTGAATATACCTAAATTCACCCTATATTACTATTTCATAATGATTCAAAATGTAGCTGCAAGCTCCAATTATCAGAGTCCAAGCAGGTTTGGAAAATGTGAAACAGGCCAGTGATGACATGGTGACTTTTCTAGAATAATGTTGTAGCTTTATTGTCTTTAGGAATTTATCCTGAATACAAATTACCTTATTATAAAACTTAAAAGACACAGTCAGTATATCATGGTTCCATAAATTTGAGGGTGGGAATTTTACAGGCAGAAATGAAATGAGAATAAAATATAAAATGATATACATTTTGTGGGGCAAATATTTAGGATTCAGAGAACCTTAGCCAAAAAGTTTGTGCAGATATTGACCAAAGCATAAATTAGCTCATCACAGCGCCACCTAGTGTTCAACAGGCGTTTGCAGATGCACCAGGGCAGCAGGAGGGATTTCTGACCATCCCACCAAGTTTGATCTTTCTGCAATTTTTTTCTGTGACATTTTTAGTACAGAAAAAGAATAAAGTCTGCAACATGACTTTTGCTGACAAATAATCATGAATTTCTCTGTCCAAGTAACAAGGAGAAAGAATAAATATTGTTCATTTGCATACCACCAACAAAACGTTTTGAAAATCAGCAAGCTTTTACTTTAAACCAAGAAGTAAACAAATACATTAAACCTGAACACACTATATTGAATATATATGAATGTGAAAATATATAGAAAGAGGCAAAGCAGTCATGTCAGATTAACCATGTTAACTATACAAATACATGAGATGGCAATTTAAATCTGTTGACAGCCTCAGTTTG
>JAZGTK010006218.1:0-21135 GCA_036877625.1 Ambastaia sidthimunki
ACTGTTGTTTAGACATCAATGAATCTTCAGAATGGCTGTAAGTCATTTGTGTTTGCTGCCCCAGTCCTTTTTAGTTAACTCAGTAGGGAATGTTCTGGAAAAAAAACTATTTTTCTTCTTTTAATAAAACACATTTATTTCTGTATAGCTGCTTTGTCACAGTACATATTGTGAAAAGCTCTATTGAAATAAAATTAAATTGAAATAATTTAAACTGTTAATGGTTTTGACCTTTAAAACCTAACAAAGTTTAATATAGAGATTAGCTTGAAAAGTTTGCTTGTGCATCATTTCTTAAAATAGCTTTGAAAGTTTCTTATCTAATACAATTTATACACTTGTAGCATTTCACAGGCGCTTTTATTGAAAGTTTGATCAGCATGTGTTTTTACTGGGAATCGAACCCACAACCTTTGAGCTGCTAACGCAATGCTCTACCAATTGAGCTACAGGGACAGATGCCTGTTGCTGCTCATCTGTTTTCTATAATTGGTCTCTAGGAGTCACAAGTAACAGATTCCTATTAATCTTAAGAGCTCTGTAGACCAGTTCAGGTAAAAACATGGGGAGTCATGTGCATTTCTTGCTCTTTGCTCTGGAGATCCAGAGTAATTTTAAAGGGCACACGTCCATTTCCCTGAAAAATATAAGAGTTTTCAGGACCATGGCCAGCGGCTGGCCTATTTCTCCCTGCAGGAGCATCAGTTTCCAAGCAGGCATTAACAGAGACACCTATGTTGTGTTCAGGACCCTGGCCAGCTCATGGGAAGCTGTTTTGGCTGCTCTGAGCAGCAGATGTTTTTGAGGAGATGAAGAGTTGACCAGATGGTTTGTGCAGATGTTTTCAGGGTCAGAGTTTGCATTGACCTTCTCTCACTGATGTCTTTCACACATAACTCGTCTGAACTGTGTCACATTCATTATATTGCTCAGTGATGCTCTCTGCTTCATAGATCATGAGATTTAATAGAGTTCTCAGTTGTGTCTCATTGAGGTATGAACTTTGTCTTTGATGAGACAGTACTTTACAGCCAACATCAGCAAGTTTTACCAGTTGTTTTTATTTTTGGAAAATACAGGGAATATGTATACAAAATAAAATAATACAAATCTTTAGGAAGCTTTAGGTTAGTTCCTCAGCTTCTCTGGCTCTAAGCACATCTTCAGCTGGAAACTGTCCTGAAGTCATTAGATTAGAATTAAAAATGAGAGTTTGATGCGTGTGTAAAACAGAGTCAAGTTCCTGCTATTGCTCAAGTGCAATGGACGGTCACGCTAAATACTTGTTTTTCTATTTTTTTTTACACAAACTTCCTGTATTTTCTGATTGCATTCCGATAAAGAGAAATTATTTTTGATGGTCATTATGTGTTCCTGTAGCTCAGCTGGTAGAGCATTGTGTTAGCAGTGCAAAGGTTGTGGGTTCAACCCAGGAAACACAAGTACTGATAAAAATGTAGACCTTAAATTCACTGTAAGTCGCTTTGGATAAAAAGCGTGAATTGATGTATAAATGTAATTATAAACCAAGTGTTTGCACTATTTTTACCCTTATTTCGTTCATTTATAAAAATGCATTTTAATCCTAAAACTCCGCTTGTGAAATTCTTTCTGCAGTGTGTCAAACAGCCAGTCCTTCCAAAAGCTCATCTTCATCAGCTTACGTAACTGGTGAAATATCAAATGAAATGGTGAAGCAGCTCAGAGAGGTTTAGCTCACCAGTGTCTCAGATCTCTTGGCTAGGAAACGCTTCTGTTGTAAGTGTGTCACAGGGAAGCGGGAGCCACAATCCCGTGTGGTATTGGAATGAGGACGTGGGCTTCAGAAGCAGCTGAGATGAAAGACTCAGGTGAAGAGATGATGATGAGACTATAGAGGAGGAATCAGGAGCTAATTAACTTTTGCTGCAATGAATCCTTTGAACTGTCACTGATGTCTAGACGCTTATGTAACTATCTTTCCGCTACAGAAATGCCACAATGGCTCGTTTTACCTTAACAAATGCCACAAACAGGGCCGGGCGACCGTGATGTGTGTGTGTTTCAATGTGGTTCTGGTGGATGCGTTTGTGAGGCAGAAGATTAATGTAATTAAACAATTCAGCTTTGAACTGAAGCATGTCTAGGAAAGTCAGAATTCTGTGTTTATGCATGTATGTGTGTATATAAATGTATACACACATATATCTGTTTGTGTGTGTGTTCATGTTTGTTATTAATAAATGTATGTGTTTGTGCGCTTATATGTGTATGTGTTAGTGTATGTATGTATGTGTGTGTGTGTGTGTGTGTGTGAGTAAGTGAGTGAGTGTATGTGTGTTTGTGGTTATTTTGTGTGTGTGTGTGTGTGTGTGTGTGTGTGCGCACAGTGTTTGTGTGTGCAGTATTAGGGAATACTGGGGATTAAAACATGATTAAGCCCCAAGAGAGGAAACACAAAGAAAAAAAGACAGAAAGAAGGAACGAAAGAATCAACCATACAAGAAATAAACAAACAAACACACATACGAGAAACATCTGAGGTGTTACAGTAACTTACAGTGTACAGTACAGTACACACAGACTGATGAAATATATACCTCAAAGTCACTTTGGATAAAAGCAGTTGCACAAATGTAAATGTATTATTTAGCCGGTGGAGTTGAACTGACTTCACCATGCTTACTGTACCACATGAAATGTTTACTAATCCGACAGCTGCAGCCCAGTGTGTTTGTCTGTATGTCTCTACATCTGTGCTCACTTTCTCCAAATTTCACATATTTAATCAGCACATGCCTCACGCTTCTGCCTAAATATAGGTCACTGCACAGCACACACACACACACACACACAGATGGGAAGTAGCTTATTACTCAAGCTTGGCGAGTACAGAAACATGACAGTATAGGTGATTTGTGTAAGCTCAGGAAAAATCGAGGCACTTTAGCTGCATTATTGATGAAAATGAGTCCCTGCTGGTGTGTTTCAGTGATAAAGCTTCTGAATTAGAGGAAACAGATACAGGAGAAGACTTCACCAGCACAGCAAGAACTTCCAGAGAGGAAAAAAACACAGGGAATTGGAAAAGAATGAAATGAAGTGGAAAACGTGAGAGCTGGAGATGATGAACAGAATTCTGTGGAGGTTTATTGATAACGTTATAAATCACAGATGCACAGAAACGAGGCTGTAATCCGTACGGCAGATCTAATGCAAACACAGATATCACACCCGCTTTCAATTAACTCGTCACGCTGCAGGGAACTCTGGGAAAAAATGACATTTTATTAAACGATAAATCTAATGTTTTCATTGGCAATCAAAACATGATTCTTTGTCTTTTTTTGTACTTTGTTTGTTTCTCTCTGTGACACAATATCTGAGGTCACGGTCTTTACTGCAGAATTTAAGGTTTATTTTTAAAGCTGTAACTTTTGCCTCTCTGTCGCCATCTCTGTTGGAAACAGAAAATTGCAAGTTGCTTGTGGGGTTAATTTTCTTAATGTGGACTCCCAGTTTAAATAGTAAATAACTGCTGTAGGAACTACAATCGCTGGAATATTTCAGCCCCATCACGTGTGATACAGTAGCCGAATCTTCTTTCTGTTTACACACGTGACAACCACAAGTCAAACTGACATTTATTGTGAAGTCAGACCTGACAGTTCAAATTATAAATCAATATTATAAACTCACTGTTGCAAATCTGTTGTGATCTGGTGTGTACTTGCTCAATAACTGTTTTTTGTTTATTTGCAGCTGTAAAGACATTTACTGTATCCATGTAAATGAGTTTTATATCCTCTTACAGACTGTATTTAATACTCAACCCACCTGTTTTACTCTTATAAACAAGAATTAATAACAAACAGAACATGCTTCATTTAGCCTCATATTACAGTATGTTTTATTTGTGTTCAGATGTTCGAAAGTTATTTCTGCCTTAACAATATTGTAGCAATGGTAACTAAACCTGCTAGTTAGTTGTACCCATGCAATCTGCATCTCACGTTACCACGGCAACCATGCGTTCGCAGAGTTTTATCGCCGTCCCTGATGGGAGTGTTGATTGCAGTGAGAATGGTGTGTACAGTGTGTGTGTGAGGTTAACACAGCCCCCAATGGGACCACTGATTTTCAATTTGCTTTCCATTAGGGATCAAACCACATCAGAGCAGAGAGACTTTAGAAAGTCTCATTAGTGAGTCTCTCTGCAGCTTACCCTCATCTGTGTTTCATTCCCATTTCTCCCATTTCCATGATGCTGATCAACAACACGGAATGTGGGTTATTATCATAATTGCATACAAATGAACAGAGATGTCATGGAATATTCAGTGCACAAAAGCCAGGAAACATAGGAATTTCATAAGCTGGGGCTGATTGAGGCGCCGCCCCATCCCAGTTGGCCTGCCAATGAAATTTCAGCTTTCGTGAGGTAATTTACATGCAGTGGATGTGAAAAGTCTTGGGTGGGGGGTTGGCTAAGTACGAATCTCTGAATCTCGCCTGCTGATATCGTCGTTTATTTGCATGCGCCGTCTGCGTTGTTTTAATGCCCGATTCACTAAAGCAATTATGCAAATCAGGTGGTGGCACAAACACACCAACGAATTTGAAATTTTCACAGCTCAGTTTTCCATCTTGTAGGCCGGTTCTCAGTTCTAGGTTGTGGAGGACGCAGTAATGCTCCCTCGATCTGACAAACTTCACTAGTTCTGTGGAGCATCCCAGCTAACAGAGAACGTTCTCAGAACGTTGGCTAACATTCAAAGTTTTCTCTTAAGTTGTTAGTGGAATGTTTTAAAATTGTTACAGAATTTAAAAAAGGTTTGAATATCGTTCTTATAGCCAGACAATAATGTTTAAAATAACAGTATTATAAAATAAATAACATTACAGGAACATTCATACAACCCTAAATTGTTTGCTGGGATCACACCGTTTTCAACTCCATCAGATTTCTATAATGCTGGATTACTGGTGTAATTCTCTTTTAAATCTCTTTTAAATAAAGTTCAGTTTAATTGACAGTGATCTTTGTCTTATGTGTATGATGTCCTACAATCAGCTTATCTGCATTGAAAAGATCATTGAGTTACTTCAGTTAAACCAGAGCAAAGATCTTCTGGTGCAGTTGGATTGCAGGTGGCAATATGGGTTTTGTGCTCAAATGTTTCCAATGTTGAATTTGTCCCTCAGAATTGAGAATGAGGCCATGTGTGTGCTGTAGCTGTAGATGTGGTTGGGGGAGCAGAGTGGTTTGGCCCTGCAGGCAGATGGCAAACACGTTTAACACTCTGATTAAACCCATCGAGAACCTTTGCCATGAAACCACAGCTTTCATTACTCTGTTAAGCCGTGAGAAAAGTGTGTGTGTGTGTGTGTGTGTGTGTGTTTACAGGGTTCAGTACAGTATATTTGTGAGGACCAAATGTTCTCACACAGTTAAATATCATGACAACCAATTTGTAAGAACATTTTACTGGTCCTCACTAAACAAAAATAGGCCATAAATTGACCAAATCAAGTTTTTCTTTAAGTCTAATGTCATGCACATGTTTGTGTGATGGGTGGGTTTAGTGTTGGGGGATAGAAAACATCATTAGTCTGATGTTGGAAGTCTATGGCATGACCTCACTAATGTAGTGTGTGTGTGTGTGTGTCCTGCTGGGCAATGGAGAATTGTTCATGGTCACAGAATGCATTCATATTATTTTGGATATAATTAGCCAACATTTGTTCTGCTTTGATGCTTGTGTAGTTCAGATGAAATAAATGAGAATATCAAGGGACGTGTGTGTGTGTGTTCCTATTTCTCTCGTATACACACTCTGTTCTGTAACAATCTTGAGGTCGAGACCTTGCAAGCACATTTTGTGCAACATACAGAACAGCTGCTTTTCACACACGTACTGTATCACTTGCAGGCGTCGCCAAGACAACAGAACATCACATTTATAATTGGCTGCAGCCTACAGGCATCCTGTCACCATGGAAACCACTGAAGCGAACAACACAATTGGCTTACCGCCCTAATTTTGTTACTAAAGACAGATGAAGTTTGACTCTGACAATCAGCAGCAGGTCGTAGCTATAAGATGCTGTGTTTTAGACTATGGCTGTGTTTAGAATGGATAGCGCACTGCATACTATACACTACTCACTGTATACTGCATACTGTGAACATTTCAAGCATTAATATACTGCATTTTGTTCCATGATGTTGTTTAATTTGGAAGATGTGGAAAAAATAGGGCTGTCACAGTGTCTGGCTGTCACAAAGGTTTTGCTAAATGGTTATCAAAGAATTTACGGTAACATTATTGCCACAGCATCTATTGAAATAAAAAACAATTGTTGAATTATTCACAATATTATCATATGTGTAGTTTTAACATGGTATCAATAGTACCGGTTATTAATATCACAATTATTGTCAATACTGGTATATTGCAAAACCCTTAAGAGATGTGTATGGTTATTTTCTGTCTCTCCCTCTGCCTGCCTGCCTGTCTGTCTGTCTATCCATCCATCCTTTTTATTACATTTATGAGAGTGTGTGTGTGTGTATTGTTTGTGATTTAAAGTTGATATTTGATGTCAGTCTTCATCCTGTTATTGTGTTTTTATTATCTTTCACCCTCTGGTCCATTTGCACATTCAAACAAACATTATCCTGTGAGAAGAACGCAGCCGAGCCTCCTGGAGACACGGAGGGAGGAGAAGATATTTACCTCCCTCTCTTTGTCTCTGTCGTGTCCTGTCTGTGTTTTTATGAGAGCTGAAATTGTATTTGCCATTGAAATGAAAGTGATAGTCGGAGACACGGTAATTATACATAATGATTCTTCCCAGCATGCTCCGGGCTGCCCGTGCCACCATGAAGAGAGAGATTCATCGAAAATTATAGAAAATGGTTTTAATTATTTTGCTTTAATAGTATCTGTCTGTTGCCTTCATCTAAAAGCTCTCTGGGAAAGAATCACCTTTAACCTTCTTTATTTTCCCGTGAAAACGCCGAGCGGAGAGCGTTTCTCCGTCTGGAGTCGCCGTCAGTCGTTCAGAGCTGTTTTGTGGGATGCGCATCTTGTCCCGTCAGGCCGTGCGCTCGCATGTTTGCGAGATATTTTTGGTGAGGTGTGAATTAGCGAGACAGATGTACAGAGAGAGTGATGCTGATCAGGATTCACTTTCATTCAAAGGAACATTCTGGCTTATTTTCAACTTTTTTAAAACAAATTCTGTCATTATTTTTTGCACCTTTAACTAACAGCAGCCTAATAACCCCGTTTATTTTACAATGCTAATGAAGCAATGCAAGCATGAGGCAAATGTTTCTCACAGGATTTCGGGACTCTGTAATGAAATGCGAATTCTAACAACACTCTGGGTCAAATAAAGGGAATTATTTAAAACAAGCTTCTGTCGTTCTCCTGCATGTTAAACATTTACCCCGGTCCCCTTTACATCCAGCAGGATAATTGGGGTTGGTACAGACCGAAGCATGTTGGCCAGTCTGAGTGTTTCCTGAGATAAATGGACGATGTAAGCTCTCATTGATCGGGCGAGCTCGGAGCGTGAAGGGCAGGAAGACGCCCGGATTTACGTCTGTGAAGGGAGCCGTTTGGATGGACAGCTGTGTGTGTGTGTGTGTGGTTGAAGGAGAATCACAAAGACAGAAAGTTTGAGAGCGAGCCTCATTCAGACTTCAATAGTTTGATACCAGCTAAGTGTTAAAAGTATAAACTGTTATATTAAGACTAAAAACTCAAAAGCTTAAAGCATTTGTGGTTTCAAACACCAAATAGTTTCTGATTTAAACTGGTTTCATCAACTAGAATCAGAAACTGTTCAGTTAGACGGGCAGATGACTTAAATTCTGGCCCATTTTGCAACTCTAAAAAAGACTGTACCACAAACTTTTCCTCAAACTTTTGAAAGCACTTATTGTAGAAACCTGGGACATTTTTTTCCAGTAGACTGATAGAAATAAAACCTATGCAGACAACCAATCAGACTGTAGCTTCTGATTTTAGGAAGCCTCTTGCAGTTTTTGTGTGCAGTGTACATCAGTGTCTAGGCTTGCTGACAGAGTCTAGTGTCTTATATCCAGACTGTGAGGATTGTGGCTCTGTGCTATTGTCAGTATTGACCTGATACTGTCTTGTCCTGCTGAATAAAGTGTTTTCAGTAAGTTCTCCCGTCTTTCTGGCTGTTGTCGTGTCATTAGTTGTGAAAGGGGTCCTGACAGTGGGCTCTGCTAAATGAACGGTTTAAATCCTCTGTTTCTGAGACTCACTTCAGTCCTTTATTTGGAAAGAAATGTTTTAAGATGAGACCAATTAAACATCTGCTTTCAGCCACCCGTCCATCTTTTATTCAACTCAACATTTCAGAGGAAAGAGCTAGAGGTGAAATTTATTGCAGAAAGATTCATATTTGAAGTGAACTTCCACAGAAACCAGTCAGTGCTTTGATGAGTATATTCAAGAGTTTGGTTTGTGTGTGTGTGTGTGTGTGTCTTCAGTTTTCAGCTCTGCGTGAACCTACAGACTTTTTAATGTGGCTTTTTTGTCACTTGGAATCCTGTTGTGCAGCACACATACACACACACTCACACACAAACGTACACACACACACAAACATACACACCCACACACATACACACACACACATACACACACACACACTTACACACACACACATTCACACACACACACGTGCACACACACACACACACACTGATACACAAACAAACATACACACACACACAAACATACACACACACACACTTACACACATACACACCCACACACAAACATACACACACACACACTTACACACATTCACACACACGCACATACATACTGATACACACACTTACACACATTCACACACACACCCACACACACACTCACGCACATACATACACAGACACTCAGGAAATGAAGGTCTTTTATTTTGACACAAACAATTTGATGAGTGATTGTCTGAATCGCAGATGAATATCATTTCAAGTGTCAACACACTAATACTCACACACACACACACACACACATAGTGGTGCGTGTGCCGGCAGCCTCGTACTGTATGTGTTTGTGTGTTTATGTACGTTGAGATGCCCATCACTGCACATGTCAGCGTGTGATAATATGAACAAATGAATTCATTTTCTTTCCATATTTCCTTTCCGCGTGGATTCATTACCAGCCCTGTATTGCTTTTCCTGGACCGCGTGTGCGCGCGTGAACGCGTGTGTGTGTGCGTCACATCCATGAGCATCTCTGGTCCCTCATAAGGCCTGTTGTCAGGTTGTCATGACGATGATGGATGGGAGAGTCTGTCTGACTCCAGCAGGAGTTCAGTGATGTTAAATCAGTGCGGCTCTCAGAGGTTTTACAGTGTTTGTGTGTCCCGGTGTTGCACATCTGTCACGAGCATTTCCATTAAAAACACGCACGCTTACAAAACCTTCACCTTCGTGAGTTTTGCTGTAATTGTAAGTAGATGCACAATATATGCTGACAGAGTTATTGCCCCTGTAAGCAGTCTCTCATTCACTGCTATATTCACACCGTTTCTGTTATTATTTCTTTTTTGAATGAATTGTAATATTTTACAGGTCAGTGTGATGTCACAAAGGAAATGTGTATCTGTTATCTAAAGATGCTATATCTAAATATCTAAAGATGCTAAAATATGCTAGTAAAAATGCTAATTTATACAATACACACGTAATATTTTGCTATAAGGATCCATTTGTTAACATTAATTAGTTAACATGAACTAACAACGAACAATACGTCTATAGCATCTGTATTTGCATTCATTTGAACATTTACTAATACATTTTTAAAATCAAAAGTTATCTTTTAACATTAGTTAGTGCACAATGAACTAACATGAATGATTAATGAAGATATATTTATTATGTAATATACAATATGTAATTCATTGTTCATTGTTCATTCATATTAGCTAATGCATTAATGTTAACAAATGCATCTTCATTTTAAAGTGTTACCAATAAGCAATAGTATAAACATCAAATTATAAAAATCAAATGTAGTAACAGCTGAGATGCTTGTTTTTGGTTTCTTTCGATTGTTGGTGTGTACAGTAGCTGTTTCATCACAGTTGTAAATCCACTTTATTCCCCTGGATGGGCTGGTCTGAGAGTAATTACACTCCAGCTCTGAGATCTTTCCAACAGGCCGCCAGAGACCGGAGCTAGTCTCAGTGTGTGTGTGTGTGTGTGTGTGTGTGTACAGGGCTCAGCTGGGAGCGAGACACTCTTGTTTTAAAGAGGAGAGCACGGGGCGCATTGGCTCGCGAGCATGAGAAGACGTGCGTAAGATCTCTGATCTCTGATAGATTTGAGGATGAATATTTCATCTCCTTCACTTCCGAAATGACAATGTTACAGTTGTCTGATGTATAGCACTCGACAAGACCCTCTGCGATTCTCTTTTCAGTTTTTAGCACAAGAGCTAAACTTCACCTAGCATAACATGACAAAACACTATCAACACTAACACAGAACTAACTAAACACAGCAGAAGCACCATTAACCCAACCAGCAGTAGGGTGACATACACATGTTGACACTGAGCAGTAGTTAGTCTTTGGTTTGGCTGGTCAGATTTGTCAGCGTTCCACCGACAGGACTGACTGTCCTCAGATCAGTCACCGTGAGTTCTGCGTCTTCTTTGTGCTGTTTGTTGAGATACGGGTGAAAAGGGCAACTGATACGTTTCTGTGGATCTTCAAAACCACTTGCTTGCAAATAATGTCTGTTAGATCAAAAGATGAATAGAATCAGAATGAAGTTAAAAAAAGAAATAAGGTTGTAAAAAGTACTTATAGAAATGTTTATATGGGTTAATTCCCATTGGGAATATTTAGCCTGTGTGAGATCTTGACAAACAGTCTTTCAATAGATATTGGAATATGTTTTGCATGGAGAAAAATTTGATTAATAAATATTCTAAATACATAAATGTTAACGTGTAATTCCTATAATATATTTATTGTTCATGTTTAAATGAGTGTGATGAGTTTTCTGATAACGTGATGTGAGGTTACAGTAAGAAGCAGTAAGATACATAAGATGTAGGTAACATGACATGAAATGTTCAAATACTGCCAAAATCGTAGTTTTCTGCTGTGGAGTTTTTGCTTCCAGCTGTGTCTTTATCAAACATTGTTTGACAGACTCTAATGTCTTCTGATTTATTAATAAAGGATTTTATTGGATCTGTCAGTCTCGGGTAGCCCAAGATTACGTACGGAGGAGAACTGTGTGTATGTGTGTGAAATCCTGCAGAAATTATTTAAAAGGGCCGTAAGCAATTTCTTTTTTATAGAATAGCACACAGAAAATATTCCTCCTCTCTGACATATATCACAGAAATAAGTGTCATGAGAAATCACACCTGTCTGTGTGACAGCACAACACTCTGTAAACAGCAAAAACAATGGGACCACCATGCTGTTTTTTCAGCCAATCAGAAGCTCGAGGGCTTCTCCGTCTGTCAGTCATTTTGAGCGTTCAGGTTTTGCTGACTTCTGATTTGCTGGTCTGTCTGCAGACGGCAGGATATTGAAGTAAGTTAAACATATTTCACGCCGTTACCGAGTTTCTGTGCCATTAAATACTACGTGTTATTATTTATGTATCTGGCTATAAACATGTCATCTGTAACTACCTTTATTTAGCAAGATTCTTGTCAAACCGTTGTTCTGCCATGAAAAATAACAACAGAGAACTGACCCTACAAGCTTGAGTTGAAGATTGTGTCTGTCAGCGTTTGCGCCGGTGTTTGTGTGTTCCGAGACAATTGCGTGTGTCTCACAGAGTCTTGCATGAATATGAATTAAGGAAACATGGCCTGCAGATCTCCAGGCAGAAGATGTTCTGCATGTGTGTTATAAACTCAACCTTCAGACAGACGTCCACTGGGCCCCACACACACACACACACACAGCTTTCTTTCTCCACACTGAACCCCAGTGGTGCTGATGAACGTGTGTGTGTGTCCTTGATTGTCTTAAACATGAAAGTTCCTCCGGCACAGAGACGGGCTGCGCTGGACTGCACATGTTTAGCTCATTCTTGCATCATCTCTCTTCTTCACAGAAGCCCCTCCAGCCTCTCCTGTTTCTGCTCATTTCTCTGAGGTCGTTTCTTTCTCCTCGTCTCTTATTATTCCACCGAGTTCTTCCTCACACTAATAAACACGCAGAGCAGAACTAAAACACTGTTTTTCAGTGCTAGAAAGCTCTTCGGTTGTGTTGCGTTCGGTTGAAATCTGTGGAATTTATGTTGTGGATTTCTGTGGAATAGATTGAAATTAAAAGCATAATTGATTTACACAAATATCACAAACACAAAATCACATTTTTAGTTAAAAATGACCACAAATCAGTTATTGAGCAAGTACATGAGAGATCGTTGTTCAACACAATCTCCTTTACCCCAATTCCAATGGTAACTTTATAATAATGATTTACAATTTAAGTTGTATTATTATTAATTTTGCCAATATCTGTGGGTGTGTAAGGAACAGCATTTTAATCTTCCAAACCACGTTCCAAACCAACAACCGGTTCTAGAAAATAGAAAGCAACATTATGCAGCCTTGTAAGTCTTTGCAAAAATCAGATTTTGTGGTGTATCTAAAAGAAGTTTCCATTATAGGCAGTAGACAGTGAGACAGATCGCCCGCTGTTGGAACAGAGCCGGTGTGTAAATTCAGGCAAGCCCCTGGGAGGGAGGGGCTAACACCCAGAACTTATGAATATTCAACATGCTAATGAGAAGCAAATGAGGGGTCTGTGTGGATAATTAGGATTGTGGCCAGAGTGATCTGGCACAAGTGAGACAGACACTTCAGTGGTCTAATATAAATTGTAAATATGGGGTCTCTGTAGTACGCATGTATTGTTGGGTAAGATAATTTACCTGCATCATCAGCAATTACGTCTGTCTGTCATAATTCTACTAATGTTACTGTAAGAACTTTTTTAAACATTTAGAGAACATTAGTGAACGTTCGGAGAATGTTTCCCGTCAGCCGGGTACGTGTATTTTAATAAAATAAGCCACTTATATGTTGATTCCCCTGAAATTATTCAGATGATTTTCCTTTCAAAAATGAACCATGATTTTAGTACAAACAAAACTGAAAAAGCACGGTTGTTATAGTGAAACTATGGTAACCACAAATTAACCATGGGTTTGCTACAGCAATCATAGTTTAACCACGGTGTGTAGTAAAACTGTGGTTACACAAATGGTAATCAATCCACCAATAAAAGCATGGTTCCAACACTTTTACTACAAGAAAACCACTGTAAATCTTTGTAGTTTTTATTATATTTCAACACTGGCAGAGAAATTACACCAATAAATGTTCAGTTTTCAGTGGTTTTTAGGTATCATCAGCTTCTCAGGTGTTTCTCCTAAAGTTCATTTGGAGAAATAAAATTAGAGACAAATGGAACAGGTGTTGACATTTGCAAAGTGTTTCAAGCTATAAAAAGAATGTGGATTGTGTAACACACATCATTTTGGTTGAGGAGGTAAATCTGAGCCCGGTTTGAGACGTTTGTTGAGATCTCTTCTGAAACTCAGAAGACTTTTTTAATAGGAGATAGATTGTGGGAATGAGCTTCTCAGGAGGGCAATCCAACGAGCGGGAAAGCGAGGCAAAAGTCTCCGTGTGCTCTCCATTAATCATATTGCTGTCTAGGAAAAACAATTGTGATATTAAAGAGATCTCATTTGTGATGTTTCGTTTCTGCGGGTCCATTTCTCTTGAGAGATTTGTAGTGACAGTTTCTGCAGAATTTCAGTGTATTCCCTGCTGTTACAGGCGTGTGTGTGTGTGTGTGTCTCTCATTAAAGGCTTCAGGTCACAGAGCCACAGTATTGCAACTCAACTGCAATAGTCTGCAACCGGCAGGATAGACAGACATTTCAAAGACCTGCAAAGCTTTAAACCCCCTCCACACACATACACACTCACACACAAGATGATGCAACCTGAATGGAAGGGTAAACAGCGCTGGGAATGTGTGTTTGGATGGTAAAATGTGTGTGTTGCTGTGAGATGTTTGTATGGGTGAGTATTGCAGTGCTGGGAGTCTCTTGTTGTATACATGCCTGTGTTTTAGTGAAGTGTGTATGTTTTTTGTCGCATTACATCATGTCTACACCCGGCGTTAGTAACATTCCAGTACACTAAACTACAGGTTAATTACTTGTATCATCTTAGCCATCTTAGCATCTATAATACACCGTACTGTTCTTCAGCTACTGGAACATTTTATTAAATGTATATATATAAAATAATTTATATTTATGAATATATTGATTGCTATGAATTGTATTCTTGAAATATATTTAAATAACTTATCCCCAGCTAACGTGCTCAGAACATTGGCTAACATTCAGTTATCAAAAAATTCTTGCCTTTTCTTTTTTTGTGTCATTTTTTCTACATTAAGCATATCCAAGCAAAAACATTAATAAAACCTAGAACATCAAAATAAATAAATTACTTAATGGAAACATTAGCAAAATGTTTTAGATCTGTGTTGAAATTATAGTAGTCAAGCTTTCAGCTTAGATATACAGTGTAACAGTGTGTGTGTGTGTGTGTGTGTGTGTGTGTGTGTGTGTGTGTGTGTGTGTGTGTGTGTGTGTGTGCGTAGGTGTGTGTGTGTGTGTGTGTGTAATACAGCTGAAAGTTGTTGTAACCCATCCCAGAGGACAAGTTAGTGAAGGATGACCTACCTTTACGGTTTCCATCAGAACCATAACGTGTGTGTGTGTGCGCGTGTGTGTGTGTGTGTGTGTGTGTGTGTCTCCATGCTGTTTCACTGATTGTACTCTGATAAAGCATTAGATCAGGTGTGTGTGTGTGTGTGTGAGTTTATTTAACCATATATTGGGTATTTTTGTGCCCAAAAAGTAGGCAAAATCTAACAAACCTGAGATAAACCTCCTTTGGGGACGTCCCACATTTGTAAAAACACTATAAAAATATAGTAAATAAAGTTTTCTTAAAACTGTAAAAAATGCAGATAGTTTTCAGTTAGGTCATTATGTGGCTGTGTATAAACATCTATAGAATGTCCCCTTGTAGATAGATAAATAAATATGTGTGTGTGTGTGTGTGTGTGTGAGAGAGAGAGAGAGAGAGAGAGAGAGAGCATAAATAATACATAGTCAAATGAATAATATAAGTCTAAACAGCTCTGCATCCCCTTCTCATGACCATCTCATGAATGTTGAAACAGAATGTCATTGGTCAACTAACAAGAAGCTCCGCCCCAAACCCAGGTCATTGGATTGTACCAGAAGTGATACATTGATATTATCTTGTTTTGATGAACTGATGTCATGAACTTGTGAGCTTTGTGAGGGCTGCAAATTTTGACTAAATCCCACCAGGACACGAGAGATGAAGATGAGGAGCTTGATGTTTCTGTAAACAATGTCTCTGATGGAAATGTGTTTGTGTTGCAGAGGACAGGAAGTTGTTTGTGGGGATGCTGAATAAACAGCAAACGGAGGAAGATGTTTATCGCCTGTTTGAGCCGTATGGAGTCATTGAGGAGTGTACCGTGTTAAGAGGTCCTGATGGAAACAGTAAAGGTGAGGATCGCTTTCTGCTTTCATTTTTCATGTTTACAAAAACCTGCTGTCAAAAGCACACAAAAAAAACGCAAATACGCAGTTTCGTGCGCACATTTGCGAATGACAGACGTCCTCGTGTCCTTTTATCGGATTAAAGTCCAAAATGCCTTTCGGTTTCTAAGCTGTTTAAGAACTGTGACCTTCTACCGAACGTCAAAGACAAAAACAAACACACAGGCAACAGAAAAGCTGTGTTCAACCTTGAACACAGTGGCAGAAATGCTTTCATTTACACATTCAATTTCACCACGTCAGTCTATTCAGACACACGCTTCAACCTGACGCTGTGTTGACACACTTGGTGATGGAGTTTCTCCTCTCTGACATGGCAGGATTTGTTCTGCTGGGCGCTGGGTAAAGCCATTCGCAGCGGGATGCCAATATCACCTGACAAATCCTGTCTTAGCTCCGACACACTCCTGTGGGAATTGTTTACGCAGGCTCTGATAACTGTGTCCATTAACACACACACATACACACTCTCAAAGTACAAGTGTAAAGGTATGTCAGAGAGGTCAAACATGACAGAAGACATTTTGAACATGAAATCGTGAAGATTCACATTACTCACATTACTCTCTGCCCGATAATCACATGACCCTTCGCCCAAACAGTGTAACCCTACAGCCAATCACAAGACCCCTCTGCTGACTACATGAACCAAGCCTATAACATGACCCTCCACAATTCAAATGACATAATGGGGACTCCATCCAATTACATGACCTTCTGCCCAGTCACATGACCCTTTGCCCAAACATATAACCCTTCACCCAATCACATGACCCTCCCCAATCACACGACTCCCAACATACAACAGAAGTTTATGGGATGTTTCCTTAAACGTGTAGGTGTGTGAGTAGAGTGTGTGTTTTCTCTTTCACCTCCAGTGTTAACCACCAACTCTCCACACAAGCTAAGCTCTAGTGTTCCTCATTTTTGTGTGCGTATGGTGTGTTTGTGTGTGTTTTGCAGGTTGTGCCTTTGTAAAGTTTTCAACACACACCGAGGCTCAGTCAGCGATCAGCGGCCTGCACGGCAGCCAGACCATGCCTGTGAGTACAAAACACACACTTACCAGACTTACACACACTATACACATATGCCCCATAAATGTATACTGTACACCCATGTACCATATATACATACTGTACACACATTCACACTAAATAGTTCCCAGAGTTGGCATGTTACTTTGAAACTGCAGTTTTCTAAACTAGTCACAACTAACCAATTGGTGCTCATTTCACTGAAGAGTTTAAAGGATATTAACAAGCTTAAAAACCGTCTTTACTTGTGTAGTTCTGTTTGACGACACCTCACATTTAAAGTTATTTTAGATTATATACAGTACATTTTTATTTTTCTGACACAACACATTTTTTTAGGTTGACGATCAATAACAGTATTTAACTAAATATTTTGCTATAAAACTGACATAAAAAAATGTGACAGATTTACATATTACCTTGAATACATTTGACTCTGTTTAGGGTAGAAAACGTGGCCAAAGATTTTCCATGCAAACCAAAAAAAAACATCACAGTATACTGCAAAAATAAAACGAGTCGCATGAAAAGTGTGTTATTCTGAACACCTCCCGACTTATCAACACTTTCCCCTACATGTTTCTCACCTCTCTCTCTCTCTCTCTCTCTCTCTCTCTTTCTGAGGCTCAGATGAATAATTCCTCTGCCACACATTGAAAGGACAGATAAAGAGGTGCATTTCTCCATCCCCTGAGAGCAGGACTGTAGAGAGAGAGAGAGAGAGAGAGAGAGAGCGGTGCATATGATCAAACAGAGGAAAAAACATTATGACAACGTCTAACTGTCACAGAGAGAGAGAGAGAGAGAGAGAGAGAGAGAGCAGCTCTTTGGATGATGACTGTAAATGTGTATTTAGAGATCAGCCCAACCTTGAGTGTAATTATCCTCAAATGAAACGTTCAAGGCCATATCTAACACACACACACACACACACACACACACACTGTGCCTTTGCTCTCACATACCACTAATTAAGAGCATTTACGTAGTAGACGACAAAATGGATGAGTGAGAACAAATGAGAGATAGAAAGAGAGAGAGAGGGCTCTGTTCCAAACTCTAGTGAGCTTGCTACATAGACAGCATTTTAAGACATCATAAAAGGCTCCTGACCCGAAGGCTGTTCCAAAAATGTGCAGTTTATAGACATTGCATTAACCTTATTGCTTGCTTCTAAGAACATTATTCAAACATTTAATTCTATAACCTTTTTAAAACATTCCCCTAACTACTACTAATATCATTACTGCAGGAACATTTTGATAACTTGAAGAGGTCTTTGAGAGAACCTTTAGAGAATGTTAGCCAATGTTCTGAGAACATTTCCTGTTAGCTGGGAAGGCAGCTCACCAGCTTTTGGAACAGAGCCAGAGAGAGAGTTTTGCTGTACTGAGTTTCAGGGACATTATAATAGTTCCTGATTATATATTCAGAGCCCTACATTGGGTTAGTGAAGGCGGAATGGATTGGCCCCATTACCAGCACTGCCTGAAATAGTTTGTTTGGATCATACAGAGCGACACTTTCTACCATTCAGAATGAACGTATCAAAATATGTCATCATCCTTTTACAGTAGATCTCAGTGATGTTGTATGAATGACTAACTGTATTCGCTGCCTGATTAGAAACTTAAAATATCACAGAAATATCACGTCACTGTGTTTTAGACAGAAACTCATTGTGGTGGACCAGCCAGCAGAACAGGCTGTTTCCATGCCTGTGGTCTGACACATATTGATGGACTCCATTATTCCCCACAACCCTGTACAGGATATAAGCTTTAGAAAATGGCTGGATGGGGACAAAACAGTTTTAAGGAAGTGAACAGGGTTGGTTGTGATGTCACTGCATGATTAGCCAATGAATGTTAAAAAAGCATCATCTCAATAGCACATTTTTAAAATTTCAGGTTGTGGTTATATGTGGAGGAATTGTTGAATTATTAACTCATTTAAGAGCTTGTTGACCAGATTAAACATCTTTCTGTTCTGTTGTTATATCTTGCTAAAATAACATTCTGTGTTAAGTTATACAAGACGTTACAACAAACAGATTATAGTAGAATATTCAATATAATAATAGATTATTAAAAATAATGATTTATTATTATAAATGTTATTCTAAATTATCTGCATTAAGGAAATGTTTAGGTGTTTTGATCAGATGTTATAAACCTCTAGGAGTCCAGGTCTCTCTCTCTCTCTCTCTCTCTCTCTCTCTCTCTCTGAGGTAAAGGGAATATTCTGGCCTTTAGGGCTGATCGATTTCAGGCTGGTTTAGGGGGTCAGGGAGGCCCAGCACAGAAAAGGTCAAATGCTTCAGTAAATCATCAAGAGTCTTCTAATGAATCTGTGTGTGTGTGTGTGTGTGCGTGCGTGCGTGTGTGTGTGTGCATTTTTCACTGCACTTTTTTATTTGCACCAAGAGAGCAAGTGTAACAAATAAATAAAGAGTGAGATTGAGGGGACACAAACAGAAATATCATTTGACAAAATTGGTGACTTGGTTAAACATACACTTGTTTCCAAGATCTAATTTTGTTTGTTTTAAAGTTACTGTACCAAAAAGTATCAGAGAGAAGATGGGAAATGTTAAAATAATGTATTTCTGAGTCTGTTTCTGTCTGTGTTGCAGGGAGCTTCGTCCAGTTTGGTGGTGAAGTTTGCAGATACTGATAAAGAAAGAACCATACGCCGCATGCAACAGATGGTTGGCCAGTTTGGCATCTTCAACCCAACCGTGGCTCTGCCTTTCAGCACCTACAGCAGTACCTACAGTACCTACACACACGCGGTGAGCACACACACACACACACATACAGTACAGTACATGCATCAAGAGAACTTAAGGCAGCTGACACTTTTGGACTTGAGAAGTCCAGTAAACCAGCACTCTACAGAACATTTCTGTCCTTGTCTAAAGCCCTTTTACTCCTATAACGCTGTTGAATGATGCATTAACATAATTTCAATTCCCAGTCCATGAATACTTGCTGAGTTCCTCCACAATTTGAACTCTCTGTCCCTTTGGATCCATCGGAATATAAGTAACAGAAATCAAATTTATCCCGAGCACAGTTTTAAGTGAAGCGTTTTATGGTTTATTTGCATTTTGAATATGGCTGGCTTTGATTACCAAGAACTTTTCATTCATAACCTGATGATTTGACCTCATATGTTTAGCATAGAACTGGACGAAATATATAGAATATTCACCATATATTTACAGTAATTTTGCTAGTGGTTTATTAAAAAATATGACTTTAAGGTAGGGTAGCCAATTTCAGAGAGGCTAGCAATATCAAGCTAGCTTTAAAAGCATAAGATCCCGCCTTCTCCTCAAAGTGCTTTCCAAAGCCACGCCTCCTCCATTACGCATGAACTCACACATAATTGGACAGGCAAGTAAGACACCCTATCATTGCATTCGGACCAAACGCAATGATCGGATGAGCATTTTATGGTCCTGCGCTTTCCATAGAAGATGTTGATATATAATAATATATATTTAAAGCACTTTACTTAGTGAAGAGATTCTCAAACAGCATAACAAAAAATATCTTTTGGAAAAAATCACCCACTGCCATTAACTATTGATGGAATGTTGATGGAAGTCTTTTTGTAGCGTTTTTATACAATAAAATGTCTTGCATAAATGTTGCTGTATATCAGTATATATTATTATGGTGGTTTTTGTAAACAATAAGGATAAAATTATAATATTGTTGCTACTGAAAACATTTTTTGTATTTTGGAACAAGATAATAGCAATAGAGATTTATTTCAGCTGGATCTTGCTGGCCTAGTTGAGCAAACTCAGCGTGGTTAAAATGCGTTTTTGTGCAGTTCTGTCTCATCATGAATAATATATTCAAAGCGTGTGGATTTCTGTGCATATTCATAAACGTCCTATTTACAGAGATAACGGCATTAGATCCAGATTAGATACAGGGAAGAAACGGCATTTGCCTACGTGGACTGTTAGTATTTAAATACTTTCAGAGTCTCATGGAAGTTTAGGAATCGATATTACGTGGTAAGATGTGCATGGACTCTATATATAGAACATTCCCTGCAGGCCTTCAGTTTTAATTACACTCTGCTGAATGTGTGTGTGTGACATTTCAAACTAAAGCTTTCATTTTATAATCCATATGATCCCGCGGCAGAACCGTGTGCTAACACTCAGCGTGTCATCCGCGTGCTGTTTATTATCCTGTTTGTGTGTTTTTCCATGTGAACATACTGGGTTATCTGTGTGTGATTCCTTTTGTCATATCTAAACCTGGAACCAACAGAAGGAAAACCCCAGGTTTCCCATCATCCACCTGTTCTGTGTTTTTGTGCACAGTAAATACAGCCACACATGTATGAACAAACACACACACACACACA
>JAZGTK010006219.1:0-21132 GCA_036877625.1 Ambastaia sidthimunki
AAGTTTGGAGGATAAAACCCGTTGTTGTTAACTGACACACTGAGTCTCTCTCCTTGTGCTGTGAATGTGTGAGAAAGCCTGTTTTTTTCATAGCTATTATACAGTTTGGAAGTAGGCTATGCTCAATTTGAGATGATCATTATTATTATTATTTTTACTGCTGTTTTCTCCCTCAGTTTTAACGTCTGACACAGTCGCAATGGCTACAGCTGTAGATATTTTTCACCACCTTCACTGCTCTATCTGTAAAAACCTGCTACAAGATCCGGTGACAACGAGCTGTGGACACACCTTTTGCCAATGCTGTCTGGACCAGCACATAAGCATGCATGAGCTGCAGTGTCCTCAGTGTGAGGAGCCAATGTCCACTAAACCCAGAGTGAATGCCATGCTTGAAGCCCTTCTGCAAGAGTTTCAGAAGGCCCAGCTGCCCGATCTGAGTCTCTACACTGGTGGAAGAGGCGACATTCCGTGCAACATCTGCGATGAAAATCTGACCTTCAGAGCAGTGAAGTCCTGCTTGACCTGTTTGCTCTCATACTGCAAACATCACCTGAGACAGCACAAGTCTTTGGAGAGATTGAGGGACCATAAACTGGTGAGTCCGATGCAGAAACTGAATGACAGAGCGTGTCGCGTCCACGGCAGACCTCTGGAGCTCTACTGCTGTCGAGACAACCGCTGCATCTGCGCTTTATGTGTGACGACTGCTGGAGATGTGATCCCTGTGCAGACAGAGAGACAGAGGAGACAGGTCAGAGCACAAAGCTATCAGAAATAATTATACGGGGGTTATTATTATTGTTGTATCAAAGCCAGGGTAGGCAATTTTTTTTAAGAAACATTTTTGTGCTGGTTAAAAGTCTCTTTACATCCTAGTAGAAATCACCAAGTAAAATGGTCTATTTATATAAATATTTTCTGTTTGGTCCAAATGTCAAACTATGCATTTGTATACCTCCACACACCGCATTTATGTGTTTTAGGGGAAGAGTGGCTTTAGAGAGCGCTCTGGAGGGAGGGTGGGATCTTATGCTTTCAAAGCTTGCTGTTGCTTAGTCTCACATACCCAAACTGATGCCAGAAGGTTTGTACTTGATAGCAGCTTTCACTGGCCAAGAACCACCCAAGAGGCGACATGCTTCCCAGCGGACCATTAAAGAACATGACATGCACATCTCAGAAAGCCTATATAATTTAACCAACAAGATGGCGAAACTCTTAAACTATTCAAAACTCTTAAAGTGTTTCCAATTTTGTGTGCTTCATGCATCAGATGTTTAGCCAACTGTCTGTGGGCATGACGTCTGTGGCTCAGACTAGCTTAGTCTCTCTGAAATAGCCTGCCTATTCTTTAATAAGAACAAGACAACAAAACAAATAACATAAACCTGACCAAACTGTTTTATTTATGCTTCAAGCTAGAATATACAATGTAAAAAAAGATATTTATTCTTTATGTCTTAATGACAACAATATTGCTATGATATAATATTTTAGTGTATAATATTACATACTTAGTGTATAGTCTGAGCCATTAGGGGGATTTTATACTGCATGTTTGAAATTCAGGGCACTCAAAAGGCTTAGTGTGTGTGTGTTGTACTATTATTTATTACATTATGGGGACCAAATGTCCCCTCAGGTATAGTTTTTTCGGTCCCCATAAGGTAACAAGCTTTTGACATTATTAAACAGGAAGCTTATGAAATATGAACTGAACACTTTCTGTGACTGGTAGGTTTAAGGGTGGGGTTACTGTAGGGGGAAAGTATATTAATATTTATGCATTTGGCAGACACTTTTATTCAAAGCGACATACAGCTTCCTGGGAGTGTTTCCTGAAAATCAACTCACAACCTTTGCATTGCTAATGCTATGCTCTACCAACTAAGCTATAGGAACACCTAATATACTGTTTGTATGTACAGTCTGTAATATATGAAAACCTTTACATCAAAAATGTCCCCTAGACGTATCAAAGAAGGAAACCTAATGTGTTTTTCTCTACAGGCTAAACATCAAAATACTATTCAGGGGTTGGAAAGCATGATCAATCATAAAGAAGTCAAACTTGAGGAACTGCAGAACACAGTCACAAATTACCAGGTAAATCTATTTTTATTTCTATCAAGTTCAAAGCACTGATGGTAGCCTTCAAACAAACCACTGGGTCACCTAATCTAAGTTACCTAATCTCATTGGTACGGACCTATGTGCCTTCCAGAAGCTTGCGTTCTGCTAGTGAGCAGCGCCTAGTGGTGCCTCACCACAGAGGCAAAAAATCACTGTCGTGAACCTTCTCCTGGACTCTTCCCTCCTGGTGGAATGACCTTCCAGTCTCAGTCAGAACAGCGGATTCACTATCCATCTTCAAAAAAAGACTAAAAACACAGGTGTTGTTGTTTTCCGACAACACCTGCCCAGTTAATAGCACCTATCCTACCACTAACACTTCTTTCTCTTTTTCTTTCCTTCTTCACATATATAAAAAAGGGGGGGACAATTGCACTTGTAAATTACTCTATGCTAGGCTAGGGAAACTGGCACGGTGCTTCCAGACTGTTGCCTTCTGATCGTTGGTTTACTGTTTCTATTGTTCTTTCATTTGTAAGTCGCTTTGGATAAAAGCATCTGCTAAATGCCTAAATGTAAATGTATTTGTGCAGTAAATCATATTCTTACATTAATCACAGTTTATTTGATTATCAAGATACTATATGCTAATACTATTTCTGCAGTATGTACAGTATGCAAATGTTCTGTTTGCATGAAACCCCTGGTCAGTGTACATTTACCAAAATGTGCAAATATGCATACTGGACTTGATACGGCATTGCACAATGCAATGCCATTTTCTCTACAGTTCATTATTAGCATTACATCATGCATAGTTTTGCATACTATTTAAAAATTATATGCAGCATTTAGTGCATAACCCATATTCATAGACGTCCAAGGTAAGTACACAGAGAACCCAGGCAAAGTTTTTTATAGTTTTTAATGATAATGATTTAGTTTTTAATTAATAGTTTTTTATATTTATTTATCAAGAATCAGTTTGTTAGATACTCTAATGACAAAAGAAAAACATAGGTATATAAACACTACTAACCTACTGTACATAGATCAATCAAAGGGAAGAGTAAGTGTAGAAGTAGTCTAAAGTCTACTGTTTAAGATCTAGATGAAAGCAAAAAAAATTGAAAAAACTGTTCACACAAACAGACTTTTTCTTGCCAAGAATAGAAAGAGGACTGTCTGACTAACTTGTAAAGAAAGATGTTGGTAATGTTGATTGCCATGTCTTTACATGGAAATGTGTAAAGACATGGCAATCAACATTTCTGTCCAAAAGTAAATATGGTACAGTAGGGCTTGCAAAGACTAGTGAGGTAGTACCTTGGTCTATTCGTGATCGTGTCCCTGGGTAAATGCACCTGGGGCTCATAAACTGTGGGGCTTGCACCACCCAATGAGCAATGGTTAAGTGAAAATTGTAAACTGATATGCTAATGTATTTACTGCATAATTTACTGTTTTTATGTCTTCACATTTGTTTGTGCTAAACTGCATTTTCTGTAAATGTTTATTGACAAGTACAACACTGTACAGTGCATGTTTTAATAAATTGGTCAATCAGTTTTCCTACCACTTTGTGGGAAAAATAGTATTAATAATAATAGTAGAAATACTTAACCAGACAATGATGGTTAAGTGGTTAAAACAGTCATTAGTAAAACTATACATACACATCAAGAGAACCTCCCAAAAGAACCAAAGTCCAAACATTGCGAGTAGAAAACTTTGATAAACAATGCTATATGTTTCCAGCCAAGTCTGCTACATCCTCACCTCCAACCTCAGCAATCAGAACCTGCGACCATTAGACGCTTGCCATTTTTGTGTGCAATTTTCATCAAACAGTCAGGAAACTTTCGGAGGTTGGTAGATGTGCTGCCAAGACTGAATCCGTAGGAAGATATTCAGATTGATCCCTTGCTCATCGACTCTTTACAGGCTCAGATAAACAGAGAGGAGAAAGAAATCAAGAAGGTGTTTGCTGCAGTGATGGATACTGTAAGGAGAGCTGAGCAGGAGCTGCTTGTTCCTCTGCAGGATGGAAAAAGGTGTTTGGAGACTGAGATGGAAGAAAAGACACAGCAAATATTAAAGGACATCCTCAAGTATAAAGAAATCATTGCTTATTTGGAGCACACAAAAAATGATGAAGACGACATCCACTTTCTTCAGGTCAGCAACTCAAGTATAATACTGCATGTTTAGGCAATATCACACTAAGAAAGATGCTGTGACTCACAAGGTCAAAGGCTAATATTAATTACAACAGCCTGATTGCAAGTGTTTTATTTTTATACAACTCTATAAACAAGGCTTTAGTAAGTAATATTTAACTTTTCAAGTTTTAGTTGGATCTTTCCAATGAGTTGACCAGAACCAGCTGTCAAATTATATCTTAATTTTGCTATTGCTAATAATACATATGTCAAGTGTGTAATACAATGTATTTGTCCCTCTTTCAGTTTTACCCATTTGTGCCAACTGAATTCAAACATGACTGGACAGTTTCTCTTGACACTGAAATAAACTTTGGCACAATGAGAAAAATAAAAGCAACCGTACTGGGTCATATTAAGATGCAGCTGGAGGATCTTTGCCCAGTTGGTGAGACAATGTTTGGTCTCTGAGAGTGGGGATATAATCATTGGGGTTTTCTAAGGCAAGCATTACTATTGCTATTGGTGATGGTAGTGTATTGCCAGTCTTACAGCAACATCTACTGTATGTACAGTAGTATACTATATGAATATAGTTATCATGATAAGAAGAAAGAAAGAAAGAAAGAAAGAAAGAAAGAAAGAAAGAAAGAAAGAAAGAAAGTGACATGTATTTGTCAGTTATGTTTGCCCATAACCGAAATGTGACCTCTGCATTTAACCCATCCTTTGTGAGGAGTGAACACACACTGCAAGCCATGAACACACACACACTGGAGCAGTGGGCAGCTATCACTGCAGCACCCGGAGAGCAATCGGGGGTTAGGTGCCTTGCTCAAGGGCACTTCAGTTGCTACCACCCGGCGCAGTATATATCAAAAAGAGTTTGACCAATACATTGGTTTTGCTGATTAATCAACATCGTTAACTTTAAATGTCTGCACTGATAGTTTTCCAGTACCAAATATGATTCAGTCTATGTTAAAAATAAATAACTAAAATAAGTAACTGTGTACCTGTGTTCAGGGTTACAGGGTTCTTTCACATCTATGTTTTGATAAATACCAAAATACCATTTTAATTAATTGTACATTAATTGGTTATTGGCAGATACTGTCCAGCTTAGTTACTGGTATCAGTAAAATACAGTATTGGTTTACCTCTAATCAAAATTTTTCTATATATTGCTAAAATATTAGCCTGTAAATATTACTGTGCTGCCACAGTTTAGGAATAAAACCACAGTTGTAGGTATGAAGGCTAACGTAATGATAAGCTTACTGCCTTTATCTTTTGTTGCAGAAATTAGAAGAATTCAGAAGTTTCTAGGTAAGGAGAACAAACTGCTGTAACATGATGGTGTTTTTTGAAGCTCTTAGACATTCCATAATGCAGGTTCTTCTCTTTTCTCAGTGGATGTGGTTCTGGATGCAGAAACTGCAGATTCATGCTTGCAATTGTCTCACGATGGCAAAACGGTGAAAGACAGAGGAGACATCCCAGGTCGTCCCAAGCAGTTGAATCAGGCGTGTGGAGTCCTGGGACAATTTCAGATCATGTCTGGAAGAGCATTCTGGGTAGTGGAGGTGGGGCAAAATGTGGATTGGGAAATGGGTGTCATCAGAGAAAATGCAAACAGAAAGAACAAAATCTCCAACAAACCCAGTGATGGTTTTTGGGCCATTGTGTTCTACGGTCAAGACATGTATGGAGCATCTGAGAATCCTCCTGTGCAGCTGCACCTCTCCACCAAACCCAACAAGGTGGGAGTGTTTGTCGACTATGAGGAGGCTCTTGTCTCCTTCTATGATATGAACGCTCTGTCACATATTTACACATTTACTGAGTGCAGCTTTAGTGTAGCGATTCGGCCATATTTTAACCTATATTCCAACAAAGATGGCAAGAATTCCAGTCTAATGGTCATTAGTTCTGGCCTTTCAACTGACATCCACTTATGAAAGGTCTGACATTACAAAAGAATACGGGGTTTTGAGACAATAAAGGATGTTTATTATAAAATATCATACATAATAATTATGAGTCATAGATTTTTCGCCCTTTTAAAAAAAACATGGTAGTACTTTGGTATTCTTTGCTATACCGTATTGAACCATGTACAGTACATATATGGAGCAATTGTGCAGTACTATAAAATGCATTATCAAATTACCATGGTATCATGTTAAGCAGAATGCTGTCCTGGCTACGTACATACAGCAGCTCAAATGTTATTGTTAGTTCACAAACAATATTGGCATTCATGTTTCTGTTCACAGCTGTGAGATGACAAAACATTGCTCTTGTTATCACTGTGCCAATCATCACAACTGTGGAAGTGACTGCTGTTCCATACACACACACACACACACACACACAACAATAATGTAGGGGATTTACTCACACATTTAAATGTGGTTGTCACTCTTGAAACTTGCAGTATGTACGTAAGGGGGGGGAAGTTAGGACGATTCTAAGGGCCCACGCACTTTGGGGGCCCCCAGAGATCTGCTTTATGAGTAATAACAGCACTAGCACTAGGGGGCCCAACATCATATTCTTTCATAGGGCCCAAATGTTCTAGCGGTGCCCCTGCCAGGAGGCCACAACTGCCCAACACTATATATAACAGACTACCAGGATGTAGGTGTATGAATATTGTGAAGCTATCCCTTCATTATCGATTATGTTATTGTCATCTTATACATTTCATTTTCAAGTACAGAAAATGGCTTCCTTCCTGATTCAAATCATGTAAAAGACACTATTATAGACACTTATATATTTTATCATATGCAATACATTTTTACAAACCAAAGCACACTTCATTTCCTAGAATGCTTTAATTTACCCTAACCCCGAACTGTAGCTCAACTGGTAGAGTCCAGTACTAGCAACACCAAGGTTATGAGTTAGTTCCAGGGAACATACAGCTAATAAACTGTATTACTGTAAGTTGCATAGTATACACTTATCTGCCAAATGTGAACATGGAAAATAAAGCAACATAAATGAAATGATATGATGATGAATCATATATTTAAAAAACAAAAGAGAGTCAACACTGTTTCTGATGAGATATCTCCTGTATGGGGCAGATAATCATGGTATCAGAGGCCTTATCACTGCAGTAAAGATAGAAAAATGGGAAGAGTTTCTCTTTAAATGAATCCATGAAGGTGTAGATGTGACTCCTGTTTTGTATGTCATAGAATGACACCTGTCCTTCTTCATAATCTACGTACACGCCCACTTTTTTCAGCTTGGGTTCAATGGAGAGTAAGAGGGGGGGTGAGGAAGAAATTCTGTACTCTTGACCTTTCTTCATTGCTAGAGCCCAGTAGCCATAAGTTGTGCTGACTGAAATCCTGCCCTTCCTGTTGACGGATGCCCTGGCAACACCCAGGTACCAGTCGTCCTTCTCGCCCACCTGGACCTCCCAGTATCGGCGGCCGGATGAGAACCCCTCACGGCCAAAAACAATGACCACCGTGTCAAAGCGCTCAGGAGTGTCAGGCAGGTCTTGCCATGCCCCCAGATGACGCAGTTGCTGGCCGTCTTCAGAGAGCTGCAGCCAGGGGTTAGCTGTGTCTGGGTCAAAAGTTACATCAACTGTACAGGGACACAAAAAAATAAAAAAAATTTTAATGCACACTAATTTAAAAGTACGTTATGAAGTAACAAACAATAAAGCAGCTTTTGCAAGCATTTGTAAACAGTTTATAACAACCTATAGTTACATAAAGTTAAGCGCCCTCTAGCAGGTGATTTTCAATTCACAAAATGTGCATTTATATTTATGCATTTAGCAGATGCTTTTGAATGTGATTTACAATGCATTCAAGGTACACATTTATCAGTACATGTGTTTTCCGGGATTGAACCCATTGCGCTACTATAACACAATGTTCTACCAATCGAACTACGTGCATCTATCCATTATGAAAGAAATCCATATGACTCCAGCAGGTTAATAACCTAACCTAACCTAACTTATCTTCTAAAGTGAAATGACAATTTGTAAAAGAAAACAATATTTTGAGCTTATTCAGCGATCAATACACCACGGGTCCATGTAAAGAATCAGATAAGAGTGGTAAATTCAAATATGGAGGCATAACTTCAAATATCATTGGTTCTTATGTGTCTCGTAATTAAGCATATATGTGAAACATAGTCAGAAGACATAAGAACCAATGAGTTATCGACATGCCTCCATATTTAAATGTAGGGCTTTGATTTGTTTCTTTACCTGAATTCTTTACACATTATTTGCTTAATTGCGGTTGGGATGCTAATTTAGTAAACACGCCCCTATGGGTCATATTTCAGGAAAGTGTCAAACAACCAACATGGTCATATGGGTTGGAGAACAGGTTATAAATTACAGTAAGTGTACTTTCTTACCATGCATAAAGCAACATTACCTGAGTACTTTTGAATCCTCCTCAGCTCTGTTTACAACAAAAAGAAATCACGATAATTAAAAGGACACCAATAAACATATGGGAGAAAAAAATGTGAGAAACAGTAACAAAACACATTAACTAGAATTGTAAAAATGTCAACATATGACGCTGTTTGTAACAACTATGCAAGTGAAAGGGCTTTGCACTACTAAAGTTTCATGTATGCAAAATAAAGTTTCATGGAGTGTTAAAAAACATAAAAATACAGACCGGCTATTCACAATTCACTGGCCTTTAGCTGATGTGGCAAAAAGTAAACGTTGTCCTTAAAACTGCGTCACTTGTACAGAGTATAACTTTCGGAAAACACCCTAAAAAGTGTTAATTATCAAAAAGTCTTACCCATTTCCATCAGTTTGTCTGTTTCTTCAGTGAGTGTCTCGTCCAGTCTCAGCACGCCTCTTCTGATGGTCCCCACACACTGTTCTGCCTGCACACAGGTCTCAGACCAGTCCTTAGTGTATGGATGAGACATCAACGCTGTGAAGTTCTGTACGGTTAAAGTAAAATAAAACATGTACTTCTTTAAATAGACAGAGGCTGTTGATTTATTGCATTTATTAATTTATATGAACATATTTGGAATTATATTTAGTCATATATAGTTATTAACTATCCTCAGATTATCTGGGTCATAGAGTCATACAGCAGAATAACAGCTGACGCTCCAGTGTCATTTGGTTAGTGCCTATGACAGCATGAGCAGCTGCGGGTACATTATAAAAGATCCTTGGCTTAAATGTGTGACTGTGAATGTCTTTAGATTTCTCAGGCCAAACACACTACAGTGATATCCATCTTTTGAAGGTTAGCCATGCTTGTAAACCTACTTTGTTACCTACTTTGAACTGTGAGATGTTTATACCAGTAAAAGTTCACAACAGATTTTATACAAAATTATTCACGTGTTTTGCCTTAACAAAACATTTCAGCAAAAATAATAATAGAAGAATACAAACAGTAAAATGAGATGATAGTGCTCCACCTGCAGAAAATGGATGTGATCTTCAGTCTGTGAGAGATACTCTAACTCAGTGTTTCTCATTTTTAGCACATCAATCTCTCTCTCCAGTTCCTTGATTTGTTCCTTAGCCAAGTTCTCTGTCTTCCTCTGCTTCTCCTCGATCTCCAGCACCAGCTCAGCCTGGACTTTCCGGACCGCTCGAATGAGGTCTGAGAACACCTGCATGCTGTCCTCGATCTCCCTCTGAGCACTGGCCTGCGTTCAGAAGATGATTCTCGTCTGTGTCGTAGCAGCAGTATGGGGGAGACGCTAACCAAAACGAATACTTCAAACATGCCAGTGTTAACTTCAGCCGTTATCAGGGAGAACTAACATATCAGGGGCATTTTAAAATTACGAGTGTTATAGAGTTCCAGTAGTTCTACATGACAAAATGTTACAATATGATTTTATTGCATGTACCTTGAACAAGGCAAAATTAAACATCAAGTTGTGCTGTGATGTAAAATTTATTTTAGTGAATTATTTCATTCAGTTCAACAGTTATACAAATACAACATTTTACCCACCTAATTCAAACTGCCCCAAAGATAATTAAGTAAAAATATCAACTCACCCCTCTGTCACACTGACATATTAATAACATATTACACTTACTTTGTTGAGCTCTATTGATTGTTTAAAATCCTCAACTTTCTTTATGCGCTGCTGGATCATCTGCTGAACCTCTGCTTCAGTTTTGCACAGCAGAGTCTGTCAGTCACAGAGTTTAAAACATTAGAGACCAACAGTATCATCAGTATACAGTTTATAATATTATATTACCTATTTATTTTCTCCATAGGCAACAGAAATTTGCAGAAAAACATCTTAATCCAGCAAAAGTTGGTTAGCTGGTCCCCCAGTTTGGCCAACCTAGATAGGCTGGTCTGTTTTTATAGTTTTAGGGGTTTCAGGCTGATAGAAGACATTTTTGTCAGGCGCCTGTCTGGTCTGGAAGCAGACCTCTCCTCAATAACATGATAGAAAGTAGCACACAAAAGAACAAAAACAGAAGTATTCTTGTATTGCTAACAATTACCGCATGACCGAATTTTTAACCTGCTTTTAGTATTAAAGAAGGATGTCATATACATCTGAGATTGCTTGCGGCTGAGTATGAAGAATTGAATAAATTCTTTATATAATAAATTATTTTATTTGATAAATCTTTTCTTCTTAGTATTTTAATATAAATCAGTATTACTTAGTGTTACTGACCTTCCTTTTATCATTTTATTGTGACAGTGCAGTTGTTTGTTTTTGTTTAAATGGTTTAAAATGCATAACTGCAAAAGGTTTGAATCTGCATAAAAAATAATGATATTGAAACACACATTCAACTGCTCCTTTAAAGCAACATTGAGTTTTTATTTGTTTACCTTCTTCTCGGTCCATTCACACTCCACTGGTACAGTGTAATGAGTTCTGTGGTCCATCTCTGTGCACAGCACACACACTATAGTCTGATCCTTCTTACAGAACAGCTCCAGCAGTCTCTCGTGCTTCTTACACATGCGCTCCTCCAGGTTCTGCACGGGCTCGATCAGTTTGTGTTTGGTGAAGCGAGCAGTGTGAGTCTTCAAATGCTCGGGACAGTATGAAGTCAAGCAGACCAAACACGACTTCACTGCCCATCGTTGAGGGCCGGTGCAAACGTCGCAGGACACCCCCCGAGGCCGAGGCCCATTTGGAGGTATCAGTTTAGGCATTTCTGTGGGGAGTTCCACAAGGGTCTGTCCAGGGTGAAGCTGCGTTATCTCCTGAAGGTTTTTGACTGGGTTGGCTTTTATCTCCTTGAACTTCTCAGCGATCTCTCTTAGCACTGTGTTTATGCTGATGTCCGGCTGCCTGAAAAAGGTCTTTTTGCACATTGGGCACATAAAGAGATCACTGGATTTCCAGTAGCTGCCAATGCAAGCCTTGCAGAAGTTATGTCCACAGGGGATTGAGACAGGGTTGGTAAACACATCCAAACATATGGAACAGTGCACCTGCTCCTCGGTTAACATACTGGTGGCTGATGCCATTCCTGTATATATAGAGAGAGAGAGAATAACATGACCACGCAACAGCTGTTAACTTTGAAGAAATGGGCCAGTCCAACAAAACAAAAGTGAAAGTGACATGTTTTTGTAAGATATGGTTACCCATACCCAAAATGTGACCTCTGCATTTAACCCATCGCAACTGAGGAGTGAACACACACTGCAAGTCATGAACACACACACACTGGAGCAGTGGGCAGCTATCACTGCAGCACCCGGGGAGCAATCGGGGGTTAGGTGCCTTGCTCAAGAGCACTTCAGTTGCTACCTGCCGGTGCTGGAATCAAACCAACAACCTACTTATTACAAGCCTGACTAACCAGTAGACCACAACTACCCCATAAAAATATACTTAAACATTCTCTGCAAAAAAAAGGCTAAATTTTACACACTATTTGAATGTATCCAGTTTAAAAGGTTTTTTACTGGAAAACATAAAGGTATTAAAAACGTTTGTAACACTGTTAAAAGTGTTACAATAGCATTCAAAGTAAAAGGATATTTTGTATTCCTTTGAATTAATTCCTTTGAATTAATTCCTAGTTCAAACCATGGTCTTAAGTATCTCTAAAACTGCCTTTTTAAACAGATCTGACAGCATTATTGTTAACCATACTGTGTGCTATATATACAGTCATTTGGATTTAATTAGCAACCCAGCTGTTGGCATGCACTCTTAGCAACATGTAGCAGCTTTCAATACAGAGACTTCAGAAATATGTAAAGCCCGGCATAGACTCAAAGATTATCATCTCTCAGATGTGGGTTTGATTCCCACAGAACACAAGTACTGATTACATGTATAATTTGAATACACTGTAAGTGGCTTTGGATGAAAGTGACTGCCAGAAGAATAAATGTAAACACTCTAAAAATACTACACAGAGTCCTTCTTATGGGCCTGCTTCATAAACATGAGATTGTTTATTGTTCAACACCATGTTGAATCTGTAGGTTATGGGGATTAGCACACACCCTTTTGCAGAGTTTGCAATAACGTTTTTTGAACATGCTTTTGTTTTTAGCAACAGAGTTTTTACACACTCGTTATGTAGTTGTGAACTAATAAGCAGAACATGCAGTTGCTTTGATATTTATCATGCTGCAATTAAGGATTCACAATGTTTTTCATGAAGACTTACCAGTGGGCTGTTGTAGCTGAAAGTCACTTTACACAATGAGCACTCTGCTCTGGACAGAAGTGACGCGAAGCACAGCTGACGCCCTTGTCACCCTAAAATATCCCTGTCACCCCACCCCCCCACCCCCCTTAGCCCAGTTTCGCTCCTACAACCCCCAGAGGAGCTGTAAACCGTCCACATGCCTTTAGTTGTTTCTGTGTCCAGCATCTGTCTGTCTGCCTGTTACTGGCATAGACACACAAATTAGTGTTTACAGTTTTATTGAAAAGTTCTGGAAAGTTCATACAAAACCCTAGAAAACCATTACGACACTCTGAGAATAAAGATTATAATAATCCACAAATCAAATATCTGATACATAGATAAGATCTGATATATACAGTTGATATATTCTCCATGATGTGTTATATAAAACACATTTACAAAGCTTGAAGATAGAATGAGAATGAGAAACATCCAATACTGTGGAATCACTTTTCCTGAAATTTCCCAGCATCCTATGCTTATACAAAAGATAATCATAGCTTATTTTAGTTTTTTATTTTGTAACTGTTTGTATTATTCACATTTAGTCTTTTTACCCTAAAAGCATTAAGATTACATTCGTGGGCATTTACTTATATTGTGAATTTTTACGTTAAATAAAACATTTTAATTTGTCCAGAATCCATTTGCAAAGTTTTGAAAGCAACAATCTTGCAATAGTCCAAAAAAACACCCAGTGTCTTCAGGAGAATTTGTTGCCCAGCTGTAGGACGATAATTCCTGAGGGAATTGAATTATTCTGCTTTACAATCCAATTTCTCGATTTCCGGGTTCATTGTGATCCTTTTAGTACTTTGTAAGAAGCAAATGTAGTAAAAGAATAATTGGTTATACATAAAAATACTTAACATATGTAATGTTTTATAACCGTGAATGTTTTTTGAAGCATTTATTTAATAAAAGCCGTGTTTTGACTCTGTATCAACAACATACTGTCATGAACAATTAATAATTAAACAGAAGTTTAAAGAGGTCAAATTACAACATGCTCTGACAAACTGCAAACTCACCAATTTAATGATTTAAATCAATGACTCATGAGATGAACAACACCAAGAATTATTCATGAGCCATTTAGACAGATTCATTAGAAAGAAYCGGCCCTTTAAGAAACCAAACTGTATTGATGTTGTTGTACATGCTGTGTAGTTGTGTGCAATGTATTGGGGTATCGAAAGAGTTACTTTGAGGCACCCTGCCTTTTTCCTTCATTACATTCACAAACTAAAGGATTTCTTTGATGACGCTGTAGATTTAGTAGTAGTGCTAGTATGAATGTGAGTGACCTCAGCTGTGTTTGACAGGGGTTATCATTAGTGGCCCTGGGTTCTTTCCATCCTGGTTGATGCAGGGACTGAAGATGGGGTACAAGCTGTCTGTGAAGCTATCGCTGAATGTGTACAGATGAGAGCGTGCCTTAACATCATAGAAGGACACCTGGCCAGCTTCAAAGTCCAGGAAGATGCCTATCTTCTGAGGTAGTATGGGCAGATGCAGAGGAACCCTGTTGCCAGTGAGGGCTTTCACCTCACCATTTTTCAGCCATAAGCACCAGAAACCGCCTTCTGGACTGAGTCGAATGTCTCCTTTGCGTCGTGCTGACCCCCGGGTCACTCCCAGGGTCCAAGATGTCTTATAGCCTACATCCACCTCCCAGTAGTGTCTGCCCGACGACAGCCCCTCACGCCCCAGGACAAACAGCGCTGGGCTGAAGCGCCGTGGTGTCTCAGAATGCGAGGAGTTCTTGCGCTGATCCTCATAGCGCACCTGCCGTCCATCCTCAGAAAGACAAAGATCACGCTGGGCTGTGGAAGGATCCATGATCACCTCAGCTAGAAAAAAAAAAACATTTTTGTTAGGATTAAAAAACAACTTTTGTTTTCTTTATTTGTGTCATTTGTTTGAGGAATAGAATAGAGTCTCAAAATTCCAATTGATATTATCTAGAATTTTAAAATTAAGTGCCTTGGCACTGAAACTTCAGAACCGTCTTCCCAGTTTTGTCTGGGAGGCAGATACACTCTATCAGTGTACACTTTAAATCTAGATTAAAGACCCATCTCTTTAATCTAGCCTAAACATAGTCCTACAGATTTATGACTCAAATCCCAAGGGATTGTTAGGCCGGTACCAGGGACACTCCCTATAAGAACATGTGTACTGTCTGTCTGTCTTATCCACAGAGTCCTGTTGTCAACAGGATCCAGACTTTATCCAGACCAGATGGTGGGGAGACAGGATGGGACGACCCCTGAGACAGATTGACCCAGCTGAGTTCGATTTGACACTTTTCTGGTCCCATTTCTGGTTTAGCTAGGTGCTCATCTGCATGCCAACTTGGATCCACCAAAAGCAGTGGGAATGTGATGGACTTCTTTATTAATCTTCCCGTTATCTATTTACTTACCTCCAGCTCAGTTAGCTTGTACAGAAAGTTTATTCCTTGCCTAGTCACAGTAGCCTGATGTTATAGCTGCAGTTAGTTTTATTATGCTTCTGTTGCCATCTCTGTTTAATATTCCTCTTATTATATATCATTATTACAAGCTCTTCATTTTTAACCAAAAAAGTTACGGATTACAGCTTTAACGTGCCAAAGGAGAACTGGCCCTGCAGATTTCTCCCAAGGTTTTTATGTTCTTTCTAAGGGCGACATATCTTGCTTAATATGACAATTATTGTTAATTGTTAATTGCTATTTTGTTAATTGACCAAATGGACCAAATCTGTTGTAGTATCAACAGTTCAGTCAACTTTATATTCATAAACCACTTACAATCTTATTATCCCTTATTAATTTTACTAATATACACCTTACAATGTATAATGTAACCTACAATTATATATAACAATAAAATTTGTAGTAATACCATGTATTCTATACGTTATATATATTTAATAATGTTCTTGTTTTCTCTTGTTTTCTTGTTTTTTCTATAAAAATAATTTTAAATTGAATTGTATGGAAAAATGCTTGTCTTAACACAGCAACATTTCTGTATGTTATTTTTGTGACATGACATTGTATAAGAATGAGTTTTATAGGAAGGAAATGCGCAAGTATTGTATGTCCCTGTTCAACTGCCAGTTGTCATAAAATAGTTTCATACATTATAATGGAGGGGTCAAAAGTTCAAAACTGCCCCCTAGTGTCCACTATGAAGAATAGAATGCACTTCATGTCTACTGAAAATAACATTTAACTAAAAATAACCAATTCTCTCTCATCTCTTCAATATGATTATCAATATGATTAAAGAGATTGGATTAAACTGATCATCCTATTTAAATATAATCAACAAACAAATGGTCTGTTATTGCAGGAACAATATAAATGTCACTTACTTGCATAGTTTTGCAGTTTTCTGAGTTCTGTAAGGAAAGGAAACAAATAGTTCACATAAGTCATGTAAATTATCTGCTGTGAAATGATTAGGAGAGCATTCGATTGGCCAATGCAGGGAAAAGCCTGACGTGATTGGTTACCTTTCCCATATAGCCGTTTGAGCTCATGCTGGAATTTCTCCATCAGAGAGCAGACCGACTTCCTGATGGTGCTGAGGTGTAGATCCGTGTTCACAGACACCACTGACCAATCAGACGGCTCGGGCGGGGCAGGGAGAGACGGAAGAAACTGAAGGAGGTGAAAACATCAGAAGACACATAGACAAAACTCACCTCTGAAAAAGCTACCTATAATGACTACAGACTGACCCAAACCCTGAACCTTTGTGGGATTTTATAATAAGATTTTAACAAACTTTTTTGAAAATGCAAAAAGGTTTCTGTGTGGGTTAGCGGTAGGTTGAGGGGATAGAATATACAGTTTGTACACTATAAAAGTCATTATGTCTACGGAAAGTTCCCACATACCATAGAAGCCTAACATGCGTGTGTGTGTGTGTCAGTGTATCAATGTGTGTCAGATTGTGTGGCAGTGTATGTGTGTACTGCTATATGTGGTTTACAAGGACACAGATGTGTATAGTGATGTGTAAACATGGTTACAAGGACACTTCCTTGTTCCATTAATGTTTCTAGTGTTATTAAGCACTATCATTAAAAAATGCCTTAGTTAACTGTGATGGGTAGGTGTAGGAGTGGGGTTAGGGGATAGAATATACAGTTTGTACAGTTTAAAAACAATTAAGTTTTTAATTAATTATTAACCACATATGCAAGTAAATGTGTGTGTGTGTGTGTGTGTGTGTGTGTGTGTGTGTGTTAACCTGCAGGAACAGAACTCTGTCCTGTGTCTGAGCCAGTGCGTCTAGCTCACTGCTTCTCCTCCTCAGCATCTCCAGCTCATCCTCCAGGCTGCTGGCAAGTTCTCTGCTGTGCTGCTCTGCCTGTTTCTGTCTGGCCGTCATGGTTTCCAGCAGATCGGCCTGAGACTCCTCCAACAGCCTCTGCAGCTCAGCATACACTGCCCAGCTCTCCTCAATCTCCCTCTGACTGTTATCCTGAGACACATTCATCACAACATGCAAACAACTGACAAGTAGCCGTCCCAACCCTATGCTGCAATCTGTAACTTTTGAATGGCTATAAAGTTGTAATGTCACCATCTATTGCTACTTGCTAAGCTGAGCAATACAAGCCCACCCCCAAGTCTCTACAACAATCTGATGTTAAGCTATGACATCAGTCCCAATGTTAGGTCTATGGGATGTTTTTCAATAGAAATTAATATGGTGGTTGCTATGGTACTGTAACTGGTTGCTTGTGTGTAGCTATAAAGTTGTAATGTCAACATTTGTTGCTGCTTGCTAAGCTGAGCGATACGAGCCCACCCCCAAGTCTCTAAGATATTCTGATGTGGAGTTATGACGTCACAAAATTCAGTCCAATTAAGTCTACAGAATTTTTTTCCACTTTTTAATCTGCCCAAACATTGTACACCTGATCGCTTATAAAAGTTATATAACAATAAGGTAAAAAATAAGCTCAACAAGCCTGTCAATTTGATCCCTTATTCATGGGCCTATGACAAACGGTGCAGGATAAGTTATGTACTGGGGTTTTGTCCAGAAAAAGAAGTATGTAAGGGAGTATTAGTGATGCTTTTCTTTACTAGCACCACAAATTATATGCAACTGCTGTAAGAACAAGCTACAAACACTGCACCACTCCAGTAACCACACCCAGTAGCTGGATCTTCTTTCTGTTTAGGGTAAAGAACGAAGTCCATTTTGAAGACTGATCTGCTATATACTTGCTTAATAACCGATTTTATTAACTGGTTTATTATTTTTCCACCAAGAAAACTTACAAATTGCAGCTTCAAAGAATAGGGTTTGGGTTATCATTGTTGATTGGTTGTTAGGAATGCTGTTCCATGAACCTCTGCCCTACTAACATGCCACAGGGAACAGAGAGTGACTCATGAGATCTTATGGTGTTGTGACAGGACAGACCAGTTAGACTGCACTGTGAACATGCTTAAACTTAATGTTAAAGACTCCAATACTTTCCCAGTTTACCTGTCTGAACAACTTTATCTGTGTTTAGAGTAATTATCATAATCTTTGACAGAACACCACAATAATTAACCTTTTTATTGACTTGTTTACCTTCAGCACTTTGTCTTATAACCTCAACAAACTTCAGCTCAACAAAATATCTGCAACAACATTTTAACAAAATTTTTTATATATTTTCCTAAACAAAAGGCTTTTGTGTTAAACCCGGAACAATTGTGCTGTTTAGTACTTAGCATTTACTGGAAAGGTTTCTCTGTTAAGTAGGGGTGTGGCAACATATTTGCTGTGCCCCTATTGGTTGCCTAAGATCAAACAAAAACTCAACAGATTTTCTCAACAATACAGTCTAAGGACTAATCCCACGCAATTTAAACAGTAAATACAGAATGGGCCAATTGGCATTTAGTATACATTGCTTTGGTTGTGTTTGTACTATTTTGCATAGTTCTTTACTGTCACATGTAGTAATTACTAAATGTTGTGCTAAAACAACGCAAAAAGCCTGTCCAAATAAACAGTGTTCTCTGTGTTATCTGTGGGCACAACAGATTTGTTTTAAACACATAAACATCATAATTGTTGCTTTTTGTGACATCATCAAACTAAACTTACTTTAAGGACTTTAATAGACTGCTTGATTTCATCAAGTTTCTTTTCTCGCTCCTTGATCAGATGTTTCAGCTCCGACCGTTTCTTCCCCAGCTGAGTCTGTGAACAATAGAATGGTCACAGGTCAGGAACTTATGGTCTCACCCTTCTGCTCTGCTTCAGTCAGGTAACACTTACCATCACTTTCTTCCACTCTCGTTCAGTAGAGACAACATTGTGTGTTTTGTGTGAGGTCTCCACACATTCCTTGCACACGCACACATGTTCGTTTCGGCAATAGGCGTCTAGGAGGCGTTCATGCTTTTTGCACATCTTGTCCTCCAGGTTGTGTATGGGGTCCACCAGCTTGTGTCCAATCTTTCCCTTTTTATGGTGCCTCAGATGAGCTTCGCAGAAAGAGCCAGGGCAGTTCAAACAGGACTTCACAGCCTTCATCTTCCTCCCAATGCAAGCATCACAGGGTACATCTCCTGCTTTTGCAAAGTCTCCACAGTCGCTGTCTCTCTGCACAGAACTGGCTAAACCGGCATTGGACCCGACAGCTCCAGCAGTGGACAGTGTCGTCAGACCCTGGAACTGTTCAGCGATCTCGGCTAGAACACAGTTGACGCTGAGTTCTGGTTTTTTGGAGAATGTTTTCTTGCACATGGGGCAAAGGAACTTCTTGCTGTGGTTCCAAAAGCCCTGCAGACATGCCTTACAGAAGGTGTGGCCGCAGGGAGTGGAGACAGGCTCAACAAAGACCTCCAGACAGATGGAACAGGAGAACTGCTCCTCCGAGAGAAGACGCCCTGGAGATTGTGGGCCTGTGATGGGATGAGAAGAAACAGATAGAGAAAGTGGAAAACGTAGAACAGATAGAATAAAATAAAATAATAATGTTTTTCAGATCATAGTGATCATAGAAAACAGCATGACATACTGCCAGATTATATACTCATTCTGATGGACTTTCAAACTGTGCATCTGTGCATGAAATTCTGACTAATGTTGCCCACAGTCTCTCTGGAAAGTGGAAATTGATGACGTGATGTAAAATGATGTAACATGAGACTAAAGATGCAACAGTTTTAAACGTATGAATATTAAAGTTACGCAATATTGTATTTTGCTAGATAACAATGCTTACATGCAAATTCCAAATTACATACTTTTAATTTATAGTATCAACAAGCAAACTGAGATTTTGAAACTTGCAAGTAAACAAAATAAATTCAGCATACATTTAGTCTGGCCTTTTCAACATCTAATGAATCAAAGAACATTGTTTCTGCTATTCCAAAGACACTCAGGGGCGTCTCTCTCTGATACCAACAAGGGAAACAAAGACAGGTAATGAAAGAATAACAAATCCTGCTAGCACTCACATACACATTGGTACAGGAAACGAGCACTGTAAATATGGCACAGCTCTATATTACAAGTATAATGTAAAGTCTGCCCTTATGTTCAGAGTGTTAGCGTAAGTGTTAAGATTACAAAGGTCACATGTGTAGACTGATGTGAGGGTGGATAGTCACTGAACCCTCTTTCACTGTTTGATGAATGTTGTACTACAGGTTAGTTCTCTTTTTAAACACGTGACAGTCATGTTCACTAACACATTTAAGCACAAACATGCTTCCTATCAGACGCCTGAAGGACGTGCAAACACCTCACATCTGACGTCAATACGCCATGCTAAGAATGCAGCGTAACAGGATTCAGATTCAAATCCAAACAACTTCACATACACTGTACACACGTGTCCACTTACCACAAACTTTACTATTTAATCCCTCAAAATCATTTTTACTCATTTACTTTTGATCTGCATGAGTTTTGGTAAGCAAACTTATAATTAAGAATTATCTTTCTTCACTGAGCAAACCCAACAAAAACAATTATTTGTGTTATTGTAGGATAAAAGAACATACTTAGTAGATACTTAGTTTCACTTGCTAATATCCACAGCAATACAGAATGCTAAACCTCAAAATAATAATAAATAATAAAAGTTACTTACACTGCATATCGATCCTGTCGTGCGCTTTTTACAGCCGCTTATGTTTAAGAGGTGTGAAAATAACCTGAACAAACCTGCTCTCTCTCTCTG